>CAIGQQ010003715.1:459161-474189 GCA_903798035.1 Danio albolineatus
GAAAAATCAGTCTTGAGATATTTCTTGGCCCAGTCTTGACGTTTCAGCTTGTGTGTCTTGTTCAGTGGTGGTGGTTTTTCAGCCTTTCTTACCTTGGCCGTGTCTCTGAGTATTGCACACCTTGTGCTTTTGGGCACTCCGGTGATGTTGCAGCTGTGAAATATGGCAAAACTGGTGGCGAGTGGCATCTTGGCAGCTGCACGCTTGACTTTTCTCAGTTCATGGGCAGTTATTTTGCACCTTGGTTTTTCCACACGCTTCTTGCGACTCTGTTGACTATTTTGAATGAAACGCTTGATTGTTGGATGATCACGCTTCAGAAGCTTGGCAATTTTAAGAGTGCAGCATCCCTCTGCAAGATATCTCCCTATTTTTGACTTTTCGGAGCCTGTCAAGTCCTTCTTTTGACCCATTTTGCAAAAGGAAAGGAAGTTGCCTGATAATTAAGCACACCTGATATAGGGTGTTGATGTCATTACACCACACCCCTTCTCATTACAGAGATGCACATCACCTAATATGCTTAATTAGTAGGCTTTCAAGCCTATACAGCTTGGAGTAAGACAACATGCATTAAGAGAATAATGTGGTCAAAATACTAATTTGCATAATATTTCTGCACTCCCTGTAATGTCTAAACATGAATGAAAGTGAATGAGACCGGAAGTCTCAAGCCAAAACAATTCAAATGGCTGCGCCCGCTCGTACACGGAGAATAAGGTGAATAGGATCTCTATCATATTTCTTCTGTCACATCTCACTCTGCCAAGATTCGTACTGTATTCAGGACATGCTAGACGGCTCCATTAGAGACCTCATTTGTATTCAACCACATGTGGAGATAGTAAGGTTTGATTTTGCTTTTGTAATGCAAGAAGGTGTTATATAGACCCAAAGCGGAGAGGTCTTGCTGGGACTGCGACTTTCATCCCCTTTGGGACATTGGTAATAAGCACACGCTGAATCACAATGGCTTCGCCTGCCCGATGCATATGTGGGAAGAATTGTGGGCAGATGCCTCAGTCACTTAATGACAAAACACCACCACCCTAACGAGAGTTTATGAGGCCTTATTACCAAATGATTCAGCCGCTACTTGTCAGTCAATTAGCTTCAAGCATTTCCACCATCCAGGCGAAATAAGCTCCAGAAATGGCATGTCGTTTGGCAGCGCGGCGGCTGCGTTTTGCTGACAGTGAACGATGAGTACAATGTGCAGCCATCAGCAGCTCGTAGACTCAGGCTTGTTTGTTTGTCATGAGGGCAACTGGCGGGATTGACAGCATATTGCGGCGTGCTGCTTGTTATGCTATGCTAATCTCCCACCTGTCTGGTGGATTGCATGCGGTAATGACACGATGTGCTGGAGCATAGTGCACAACGTCAAGTGTGATGCACAAATACGGGCTGTTCGACACCATTAGGGCCTGCTCCTGATCGATGGATCGAACCATTTAAAATGCCCTCGGTTAAACCAGCACATGATTATGTAACTCTGTATTGACTGTGTTATTTACTCTATTTATTTATTTATTTATTTGATGATGGTGGCCAACGAAGCTATTCATGTTCAAAATTTCATCTTGGTTTTTGGTGGTAAATGATGACTCAGTTTTTTTTTTTTTTCCAGCTCATCAACAGTCACTAGATAGCACAAAATCTCATTTTAAAGATTCGTTTAAGATCTACACTGAAAAAATAAAGGTTTAAAGGTTTATTACAAAGGTCCGTTTGAGCAGTGGTTCTCAACTGGTTTGGCCAGGGGACCCACATTTTTAACATGGTCATCAAGCCGCGACCCAAATTTTTAGGAACTGCAATATAATTTAGGAATTATAATTAATTTGTATTTATATGTTAACATCATGAGAAAATCTGCAAGACTTACAAATAAACAACATTTTATTGCTGACATTTAACAAAATGTATCAAATTATAGAAATACTACAAAGTAAAAACGGCAAACACTGTAAACAGTAGTTAGGGTAAGGAAAGGTTGTTACCATAAACAAAACTGAACTGTTCATAAAACATGAACACTGATCCTGTTGAACAGAACAAACCAGCACATTATAAAATGATTAAAACATCCATAACCGTCTTTACATCTAATATGACAGCAACTTTAAACATCTGTTTCACTTAACAGTAATTTGGGAAGATAATTGAGGATGTGCTTTACTGATGTGATAAGAGTTTCAAAGTCAGGAGTGATGGTAGACAGTGCTACCCGAAGATCATGCTCTATGTCCAACCTGTTTCTCTGCTTTGACTCTACACCAAGGAAGAGAAGCCACTTTCACAGATACGTAGTTCTGAATGGGATGGGTTTGATCGCACTCTCAGATCGTGAAAACTGGGAGAGGCTTACTTCACTGAATTTCTGTTTCAGCATCATATCACATGACAGCTCCACCAGCTGACTCTCTATGTTGCTCGGCAATGTGACGCTTTCCACGTCGATTCCGGGATCGGTTGTCACGCGCGCATTTCAAAATAAGTCCGGTATACGCAAAGCAAGTTAAAAATTTAACTTTTGTTGTTTTTTTGACCACACACTCCGCGACCCACTGAAAATGTTCCTGCGACCCACTTTTGGGTCACGACCCACCAGTTGAGAAACACTGCGTGTGAGTATTAGTTGACTGTCTACTTAATATCTGTTGATACTGACATTCAACAGACATTTAACTGACTATAAGAAACTTTGCAAGTGCATGTCAACTTACACTAACACCAACCTAACAGTCTAATTATAATCTAATGAGAATTATTTGCAATGTTACTTATATTCAACAAACGCATCATCAAAATAAAGTGTGACCAGATTTTGTCTTGTTTCTAGTGCAAATATATAATTCTAAAATCAAGAAGAATTTTCTAGACACGTAAAAAGTACCCTGACTTAAATAAAGTCAACATTAAGCGAGATCTTCCAAAAAACAAGCAAAATATTTATTAACCCGGGGTCGCCACAGCGGAATGAACCACCAACTTATCCAGCATTTGTTTTTACGCAGCAGATGCCCTTCCAGCCGCAACCCATCTCTGGGAAACATCCATGCATTCTCATTTACACACATACACTATGGACAATTTAGCTTACCCAATTCACCTGTACCGCATGTCTTTGGACTGTGGGGGAAACCGGAGCACCCGGAGGAAACCCACGCGAACACGGGGAGAACATGCAAACTCCACTCAGAAATGCCAACTGACCCAGCCGAGGCTCGAACCAGCGACCTTCTTGCTGTGAGGCGACAGCACTACCTACTGCTCCACCGCGTCGCCTTCAATGAAACAAACATGATCATTTTGCCCACTCCATGGACAGAATTTTTTGCTTGCTTCCAGCAATCTGCTTTTCTCAACCCCTCTCGTCACTTTCAGAGCTGTGTTTTCTGTTAACTGATGAAGATTTTTGTTTATGAGAGACATTCCTATGGCCCTTCTTACTCAATACGAGATTAAATTTAACCCGATATTTAACGGTTGGCAGTATGAATAATTATTATTATCCGTTATGAACTATTTAACACTGTTAAAATGTTTCTGATTTTATTACATTTTGTAAAAGTGCCTTTTAAAATATGTATTCAAATGAACGTAAACATAATTTGAGCTTCAGCCTGGTTTAATAACATTTGTATACTACCTGACAAAAGTCTTGATGGCTATCCAAGTATTAAGAACAATAAATACTAACTTGATTCTACTTGATCATTTAGTATCAGAAGTGGCTGATATGAAAGGCGAAGGCCTCTAGATTACGCTTATTTTACCAAAATAAAATATGTTCATGCCTTGATTTTTAATTTCTTAATTAGGACAGTGCGGTCTGACTTTGCTCAGACAAAAGTCTTGCCATTTAACAGAAATAATATACGGTATAGAATATAAAGTCATGGTGCAGTAGAAAAATGATTAATGTTTGACTGTATGACTCCCATGAGTTTGAAGGACTGCATCTAGACATCTCCGCAATCACTCAAATAACTTATTAATAAAGTCATCTGGAATGGCAAAGAAACATTTTTGCAGGACTCCCAGAGTTCATCAAGATTCTTTGGATTCATCTTCAATGCCTCCACCTTCATCTTACCCCAGACATGCTCAATAATGTTCATGTCTAGTCGCTGGGCTGTCCAATCCTGGGGCACCATGACCTTCTTTGAAAATTTGTACTCTTCTGTGGTTTGAAATGTAATGAGCAGCACAAATGTCTTGATACCTCAGGTTGCTGATGCTGCCGTCCACTCTGCACAAGCTATATAACCCATACTGAATGTAACCCCAAACCATGATTTTTCCTTCACCAAACTTGACCATTTCTATGAGAATCTTGTGTCCTTGCAGGTTCCAATAGTGCTTCTGCATTATTTGTGTTGATTGGGATGCAGCTCAACAGATGAATTATCAGAAAAATCTACCTTCTGACACTTTTTCAAATGAATTACTAGAAGTCAAGTTATTATAACAGGGATCGGCGACAAGACTTATGAAGTAGTGTATTTATGTACAAATTAAGCTGTAAAAGAAATAGTTTATGCCTGTAAATGCAATGGATTTGTAGTATATCAGCAAAAAACGGGGAAAAACATTTCTCATGATTTTTTAATTGGAAGACCAGACAACCATAATTCAAATGGGCACATCTTCAATAGGATATCTTGAACAGGATATCATTTTAAAGCATAAAGTCTCCTCTTTCCATCGATAACAACATCTCAGTTTTTAAATGTGGGTCACTGTGACTCATTTTGATGGTTCTGGTCACAAATGTAAATATTCATTCATTCATTCATTTTCTTTTCGGCTTAGTCCCTTTATTAATCCGGGGTCACCACAGCGGAATGAACCGCCAACTTATCCAGCATCTGTTTCACGTAGCAGATGCCCTTCCAGCCCCAACCCATCTCTGGGAAACACATCCATACATTCTCATTCACACACATACACTATGGACAATTTAGCTTACCCAATTCACCTGTACCGCATGTCTTTGGACTGTGGGGGAAATCGGAGCACCCGGAGGAAACCCACGCAACCACGGGGAGAACATGCAAACTCCACACAGAAATGCCAACTGACCCAGCCGAGGCTCGAACCAGCGACCTTCTTGCTGTGAGGCGAACGTGCTACCCACTAGGCCACCGTGGCGCCCCCAAATGTAAATATACCAAAGCTAATTACTGCCAGGACACATGTTTAGGACTGTGATTTTTCCACGGGATTCTTTAAAAATGATGATGATTTGACGCAACAGAGGAAGATGTTTAGAAACGTTGCTTGGCTAGCTTGTAGCTTAATAGGCTCATTTCACCGCTGATATTTTTAGTAATGGATGTGATGAAAAAGTAATGACACAAACAATTCAGAACAGCCTTTTGCTTACTGCAAGCAGCGCGTCTTTAATTGGATATGCAGGAGCGATTAAACATTAGTTTGGATCCGATTGCCACCTGACTAATGGCAAACTATCCTAAATCCTTACACACAGACATTCTGATAAATTTAACACCCTACGATGGGTTTTAGGAATCTGTGATAATTGAATATCCTCAAAAAACGTCTCTATCCTCTTGGATGATAGAATCCTGCTTCACGCAGTTCTTGTGATGAGAAAAAGAGACCCACTAGCTTTTTAGTACGCCAACAGAATTTGGGAATTGTACCCAATCCCATGTTTATTTTTAGCAGATTAATAGTAGTCGCATGTGAGTGTGAAATAAAGCCTTCCGCTCATCCGTTCACACACTCGTGACGGCACACACATCGACTTAAAAAAAAAAGATTGCTTTCCAGATCGTAATTGTGTCTTTGGCTGGTGTAAGTTACAGAGGTGAGAATCACAATGTTGTCGAGAGTGAGAAAGTGGTGTTTTCATCATTCTGGTTGTCTTAACTCGTTAAATCCTCACTGGAAAGTGACATTGGTGTTTCCACACATAGCAGCCATCTGCTGTTGTTGTTCAGCGTTTCAGGGTGATTCATAACTAACTATTTCACACTTCTGTGGTACACGCTTGTGTGGAATTATGGGCCAACTAGCTACAACTAGAATTTCCTTGCAGTCAGATAGAGTGCAGTGAATGCTAGCTTATGTTCTGCTGTACAGGTTTTGTAATGAATTTACAACCTAAAATATTATTTAGCATAGTACATGTTTAGTGCAGTATCGGTACTTTTACTCCACTACTTTCCTTCATCCTGCAGTCACTACTTTATTTTCTTTTTTGTCTATGGTCATTGTCTAAAGTAGAAAGATCAGTCCGGTGATTCCTGTCCAATTAAATCACACATAGAAAGTAAATCGCATCATACTGAACAACCCTTAAGACATGGGTGCTTTATAAATGCAGCAAACCTTTGGGAAACATTAAAAATGTCCAAGAAGATGTCCAAAATCTGTACACGCAACGATCCAGAGACTGTTTATAGACTGCATGTCACTGTAAATGATGGATGTCGACTGTATGATGACTGAAACTACCAAACAGCCTAAAAAAATCACTAAATGGAACAAATGAAGAATGGAAGGAAGGGCCAAATACAAGGAAGGACCGAACAAGGAATGGAAGGAAGGATCGAAGAACCAAACTAATGAAGGAAGGATTCAAGGAAAGGACTGAACAAACTGAGGAAGGAAAGAAAGAACGAATGAACAAAGGACCTAATGAAGGAAGGAACAAAAATATGGAAGAAAGAATGAGCGAACAAATGGAGGGAGGAAGGAAGGAAGGACCAAACGAATGAAGGAAGAATTCAAGGAAGGACTGAACAAACTAAGGAAGGAAGGAACGAACAAACGAATGAATGAACAAAAGGAACTAATGTAGGAAGGAACAAAAATATGAACGAACGAACGAGTGAACGAAGGAAGGAGGAAACAAACGAATGAAGGAAGGAAGGAAGGAACAAACAAATAATTGAAGGAAGGTTGGAAGGAACGAACAAAAATAGGAAGATCCCTAAATACAACACATGTTGTTTGTGCAGGGATGTGTAAACGTAACATTCTGTAAACGCATCAACTTTTCTACAGTGTAATACTCACTACTCCTGAGTACTTTTAAAAGGTTTACTTTTTATTCATACTTTGAGTAATATTTACTACAGATACTTTTACTCTACTTGCACTACATTTTTGGGCAAGTAATGGTACTTTTACTTGAGTATGATTTTTCAGTACTCTTTCCACCACTGTTTAAAGGGCCACGAAACCCCCCTGGTTCAGCTGGGTGTTTTCACACCGACAGTCTGCAGATCTTTCAGTCTTTAATATTGTACGGATATTAACGTACTGTAAACTCAGTAACAGTTAATCATTTTGACAAAGGTCTGTCTTTAAACACTGAAAGAGTTACGAACTCTACGAACTACTAACTAACTACGACATAACTTTGCCATCTGAATAAACAAGGAGCACTGATGGCTTACCAAATCTGTAGACTAGGACAATCCACATAAACTGGAGCGGCGTCTGTTTTAAAAGGAGACGAGCGGCAAATCCCGATTTCACCATTTCCAGATGCGGAAAGCTCTCGGGTGAAAAAAAAAAAGTTTCTTACAGACGCATTTCTGCTGTGCGCGCGTGTGAGTCCAGCTGCTCTCTCATAGCGGAAATGAAGACTAAACCTTCACTGCAGCTGCAGCACACAAACACAACTCTGGGGACCTGCGTCTCCCAACAATTATTCTTCTTCCACTTGTTTTGGAAGCACAACGCAGCCTCAAAAATTAGTTTCAAACCGGAAGAACGAACTTGTTCGAAATAACGCAAAAACAACCAATTTTCACTTTTTAGTCAATTATATGTGTCCTAATAGTGTTTATAGCAGCATGGGACATATATATGACTGCAACAGCTCAAAAAATTGTGTTTTTGGTGTTTCGTGGCCCTTTAAAAGTAATATTATCTGCCCTGCTATGTTACCAAAAATTGTGCATGATGTAAGTGCAATCCCCTTACACCTAGCATCTATGTTCTAGTGTCTGACTACTGGTTAAACACCACATCGAGAGTAATATTAATGAGAAAAGATATTGTTTCTTATTTATTGATTTTGCACCTAGTATAATGCAAAACTTTTTATTTTTTTATAAATCATTTTTATTAACATGACAACCGCAATGCAATGCTCTCTGCTTCTGTTATTAAAAAGGCATAAATCCAACCCACCAACTTCTCCTACTCATCTAGAAGAAGTGAGGCATAACAAAACGCAATGAAACTTAGGAGAACGCAAGCGTTTGCATCAGCAGTTATGTTGAAGCTAAAAAACCCAAGGGCATTTAATTATTTAGTCCTACAAGCACAGTTAAGGGAGCTAACTGAAAAAAACGGGAGTGAGGAGGGCACAGAATGCAGGGATAGAGAGAATTATTCACTATTGCCTTGGTGTCAGTTTGTCTGCTGGGAGTTACAAGGCCTTTCTCTACTCCATTTTTGACTCATCTCACTCACTATCATTGGCTTTTAAACAGTGAACGTAAAATTTCTCCTGTGAACTGTCTCCTGCTTCTCCCTTTGACCCTAATGATTATACATTTCAAAATGGTTGTATTATATCCTTTAGAATTTTACATTATTTGATGTATACAAAAGCTTTTCACTTCTGAAAATGCAAGGCGCCTTTATTTCTCTAGGTAACCAACATGACCTTAATGCTGGAGTGCATGACATCAGGCATTTTTTTTTTCAGTCATCCAAGCTCATGGGAGTCATACACAATATAATAATTCTTTATCCACTGCACCATGACTTTATATTCTATACTGTACATTATTTCTGTTAAATGACAAGACTTTTGTCTAAGCAAATTCAGACCTTACTGTCCTAAAATTGTTGCATTATATTGCATATTATTGCATATTGTTGCATATGTTGCATATTATTTGATGTGCCCAAACATTAGAAGGCTTTATATTTTTTTAAGGAGCAGTATGTAATTTTCACCACTAGAGGGCTCTTTCACATCAAACAAAGTCATAGTTTTAATGACAGGGTGACTGAGTGTGGAATCATGGGAGTTGTTATCTTTATTAGATCCCACGGGAATCATGTTCATAGATGAGCTAAAGTATCCAACAATTATTATCATAGTAGTATGACACAGAGTAAGGGGCCAATCACACCATACAACCTTTTCAGTTCTGAAAAGGCGCCTTTATTTTCCTAGGTAACCACTACATCAATGACCTTAATGCTGGAGCGCATGACATCAGGCATTTTTTTTCAGTCCTCCAAGCTCATGGGAGTCATACACAATATGAATTATTTTTCCATTGCACCATGACTTTATATTTTATACTGTACATTTTTTCTGTTAAGTGACAAGATTTTTGTCAAGCAAAGTCAGACCTTACTGTTCAAAAATTGTTGCATTATATCCTATATAAATTAAAATTATTTGATGTGCCCAAATATTGGAAGGCTTTACATTTTTTTAAGGAGCAGTGTGTAATTTTCACCACTAGACGGCTCATTCACATCAAACAAAGACATAGTTTTAATGACAGGGTGACTGAGTGTGGAATCATGGGAGTTGTTATCTTTATTAGATCCCACGGGAATCATGTTAAAAAATGAGCTAAAGCATCCAACAATTATTATCATGCTAGTATGACGCAGAGTAAGGGCCAATCACACCATACAACCTTTTCAGTTCTGAAAAGGCGCGTATAGTTTCCCTAGCTAACCTCTATATCAATGACCTTAATGCTGGAGCGCATGACATCGGGCATTTTTTTCAGTCCTCCAAGCTCATGGGAGTCATACACAATATTATAATTCTTTATCCACTGCACCATGACTTTATATTCTATACTGTACATTATTTCTGTTAAGTGACAAGACTTTTGTCTAAGCAAAGTCAGACCTTACTTTCCTAAAATTGTTGCATTATATCCCATAGAAATTTACATGATTTGATGTGCACAAACATTGGAAGGCTTTACATTTTTTAAGAAAGAGTATGTAATTTTCACCACTAGACGGCTCATTCACAAAAACAAAGACATAGTTTTAATGACAGGGTGACTGAGTGTGGAATCATGGGAGTTGTTATCTTTATTAGATCCCACAGGACTCATGTTTATAGATGAGCTAAAGTATGCAACAATTATTATCATGGTAGTATGACGCAGAGTAAGGGGTCAATCACACCATACAACCTTTTCAGTTCTGAAAATACAAGGTTCCTTTATTTTCCTAGGTAACCACCATATCAATGACTTAATGGTGGAGTGCATGACGTCGGGCACTTTTTTCAGTCCTCCAAGCTCATGGGAGTCATACACAATATTAATTCTTTTTCCACTGCACCATGAGTTATTCTATACTGTGCATTATTTCTGCTAAGTGACAAGACGTTTGTCTAAGTAAAGTCAGACTTTACTGTCCTAATTCAATAAATGAAAATCAAGGCATGATCATATTTTGTTTTGATAAAATAAGCGTAATCTAGAGCATTGGTCCTCAACCTTTTTTCACCGCAGAACGGTCAATGCTTGACAATTTTGCCAGTGTTTTATGGGTTGTAGCTTGCTAGGCGACCATCAACCATTTTTAGAACATTGCTGTCAATAATACAAGTTTTATTTATGAAAAAAAATACTAATCACTTCTGTGTTTGTGTGTTCTGTGTTTGTCTGGGATAAATATTTTAACCGAAATGTCTACATTCAATACAAGCTGAAGGTGAAAGGTAAGTCTTGTCATGTGACTTGCGGTGTGCTCACGGGATTTATTCTGGTCTTGAAGGCGCAAGCACATCACGCCGTTTATGCGCGCAAGCCACACACCTCCATTGGAAAAGACAAACTTGTGAAAACCATTGGTGCAAACTCTAGAAAAGACGTAATATGCAAACAGCCCCTAAAAGGCCACCGTCATTTGCGATCTCCATCAGTTGATCTTCTTGCACAGCCATGGTGGGTTCGCCTGATTTGTTTTGAATCTATTCCTTGGCAGTTCACGGGTCCTTCACTGGGCCTTTGCCCTTAGGAATGAAACTTTCCAAAGACGTCTGTTTCTTAATCATTTTGCTGCTTGTGGGTTCAATTTGGGCGGTCAAGTGACCGAGATGTAACCGAGAGAATACGGTCCGCGACCCGATGGTTGAGGACCACTGATCTAGAGGCCTTTGCCTTTCATATAAGCCACTTCTAATACCAAATAATCAACTAGAAGTCAAGTTATTATTTGCTGTTCCTAAAACTTGAATAAGCGACAAGACTTTTATCAGGTAGTGTACTTGCTCTCTACTTCTTTCCTTTTTTTCATCCATATTTCAGTTTCCAAATTGAATGGTTGGTCCTGAAAAATGATTGTACTCATACAGATTTATAAGGTTCGGGAGGTTCGTGAGCTCCTGCTGTTATGTTTAGTGACATTCTCCTGATTTATATGCCAGATAAGTCATTTAAATGAAAATATAAACATCGTGTTTGTACCCCTTTTCCATTAGTTAATGCATGTCATGAACCGAAAGTGCCACACTGAACCCTATTTCAAATTGTTCCGCAGACATCACAGTCTGTCAATGCATCATCATCAGCATCTCCTGCAGACCCTGCCAGCACAGGTCACTCCTATAGAGATGGGATATTGCCTCCTCAGGGGTGTCCTTGACCAAGGATGTTGTGTGTGTGTGTGTGTGTGTGTGTGTGTGTGTGTATATACACAAGCATACAGACACAAATGGCAACCTCAAACATGAGCCGTTGCCACAGATGCAATAAACAAATACTCTCTCATAGAAAACACACACGGACGAATATCATATCATTATTTTCTCCAGTCCTGTCATCCCCCCTTTTTTTCATCAAAATGGATCTGTATCGATCTATAGAAGTGAAGAGGGTTATGTTATATCTCATTTTCATCAATGGACGAGGCTGGAGGAAAGCTGGGACGCATAATAATGGCTCCCGAGGACGTCAGCTCGTCCCAGGCAACAGCAGGACCCAGAAATCGCCCACAGCGACATGTAGAACGCCCGCTGCTCCAAGCGCATGGTCATGAATACATCAGCGCACATATTCCCTCATACCTGACACCCACTACATATAATAATAGACTCCACCGAGCGAGCATGCAGAAAGACATTACTGGAGGCTTCACACGGGCACAGAATACAGGAGAAACAGATGAGACTTTGCTTACCTTCATTTAACTTCAGTTGTTCGTGAGGTGAAACATCATAAATCAGATCACAGCATAATAGAAAAGCATTTGTTTAATGCCATAGGAGTTCCTAACATAATACTTTGATATATTCAATACTTCATATTTGTGTTGTTTTTTTCTCCTTTGACCTCCAGTGATTGAGATCATGAACAGGCGCTGTACACGTAACCGCATCTTTTTGCAGCTGAATGGCCACTTTATAGGCTACATCATGCTGAAAAGTGCTTCTGTGCATGGGTTGATCTTATCACTTAAATGACCTTTACTTTCGGGAAATAGTACCATGACCGTTACTGTAGACAGCCAACTGGGCTATATGAGGTCAGCCTGCTAGAGTTAATACTGAAGATCTGTATTGAAGAATTTAATGCTATTCATTCATTCATTCATTCATTCATTCATGGGTTCATTCGTCCATTATTGAATTCTTCTAGAGTTGATACTGAAGAACCGTGTTGAAGAATTTAATGCCATTCATTCATTCATTCATTCATTCATTCATTCATTCATTCATTCATTCATTCATTCATTCATTCATTCATTCATACATTCATTCATTCATTCATTCATTCATTCATTTATTCATTCATTCCTTTGTTAATTGTTCATTCATTATTCGTTGCTTTATTCATGGATTCATTCATTGATTTATTCAAGGAATTGTTCATTCATTCATTCATTCATTTATACATTTTTTAAATAAATTCACTCATTCAATCAATATTTTTTGTCATACCTTAATATGTTTATTGATGTATTCATACATTGAATAATTAAGTCATTCATTCATTCATTCACTCATTCATTCATTCATTAATTCATTCAACCCTCATTTGTGTACACATTCACATATTTATTCTGTCATTTATTAATTTGTTCATTGATTTATCCATACATTGAATAATCAATTCATTCATTCATTCATTCAATCATTCATTCATTCATACATTCATTCATGCATGAATACATACATTCAATTATTCATTCATTTAAACATTTATGTATTCCTTATTTTATAAATTCATTCATTTATTAATTTATACATTCATTTATTCATTCATTTGTTATTCCACACATTAATTTATTCATACACTGATTAATTAGTTAATTCATTTTTTCTTTCTTTTATACATTTATTTATTTATTTATACATTCGTTTATTCTGTCATCATTTAATTTGTTCATTGATTTAGTCATACATTCATTCGTTTATACATTCATTCATTTATTTATGCATTCATTCATTTATTTTCATTCATTCATTCATTCATTCATTCATTCATTCATATTAAACATTTCTTTTCTCTTTACCATGACGACTGTGCCCAATGTTTTTCTAGTGGTTTTGCATAATACTAGTATTCATCTTAAGGTCCGTCTTCACTTTAACTAGACTAATTGTGTAAACTAGGCAGATTAAATTAATAAGTCAACAATGGTTTGTTCTGTAGCCAATCAAAAAATAATAATAACAATAATATCTTACAGGATAACAATATTGACCCTAAAAAAATAAAATCTGCTTTTATTCCAGCCAAACTAAAACAAATGAGACTTACCCCCAGAAGAAAAATAAAATGTTATAGGAAATACAGTGAAACTGTCCTTGCTCCATTAATTTTTAATTTCCTTGCACTTGGGAAATATTTCAAAAGAGTAAAAACGTCACAGGAGGGTTAATCATTTTTTATATATGAAAAGTCTATGAAATATGCATTATATATACACAGCTGATCAGCCTTACACACCACAATGAGTTTTCCATGTCTTTTTTCCCGCACTTTAAACACGTAGCAGTTGTGAGGTGCACAGAGGAAACATATGGCATTGCATTATAGAGCCAAGGCATAGTGTGTGCAATCTGCTCCAAGGCTGTCTCAATCCTGTGGTGGCCTGCTACATCTTTATCTGCGAGGATACAGGGTGAAATTCTGCAGAGCTGCTCACAGATCACGCTCTTATGCCTTTTCCTCTTCTAGAGCTCTGATTGTGTGTATTTATAGTGGGATATTTCATTCGATCGTGCTGCTGTGAGTTCAGAGATATCTAGGGTAAATCTCAGCTGGTGTGTGAACATCTGCTCTTTTTTTCATGAATTGAATTAAAGGGGACAAATCACTACCTTATTAAAATAGAGCAATTCATATATATTTATTATTATTACAGCAAGAAGGTCACTGGTTTGAGTCCCGGCTGAGTCAGTTGTCATTTTTGTGTGGAGTTTGCATGTTCTCCCCATGTTTGCGTGGGTTTCCTCCGGGTGCTCCGGTTTCCCCCACAGTCCGAAGACGTGTTGTATAGGTGAATTGAATAAACTAAATTGGCCTTAGTGTATGTGTGTGAATGTGAGAGTGTATGGATTTTTTTTGGGTTGCAGCTGGAAGGGCATCCGCTGTTTAAAACATATGCTGGAATAGTTGGCGGTTCGTTCAGCTGTGGCGACTGCTGATGAATAAAAGGACTAAGCTGAAGGAAATTAATGAATAAATATTATTATTATTATTATTATTATTATTATTATTATTATTATTATCAGTAGTAGTAGTCGTAGTATTCATTCATTCATCCATCTATCCAAACATCCTTTCACAGTATCCATCCATCTTTCCATCGATAGTATCCATTCATTCATCCCTTTATCCATATATCCACTGTACCATCCATCTGTCTGTCTGTCTGTCTGTCTGTTTGTCCATCCATCCGTCCATCCTTCTGTCCGTATGTCCATCCACAGTATCCATCCATCCATCTATCTATCCATCCCCAGTACCATCCATCCACCCACAGTATCTACAGTATCCATCCGTCTGTCCATCCATCCATCTATACACAGTAT
>CAIGQQ010003715.1:506473-532091 GCA_903798035.1 Danio albolineatus
TACATCAGTGTTAAACCTATGACTGGTGGATAAACATATTCTGTAATTGTGTACCTGTCTCCATTGGTCTCTTTTGGCTTTAATAAGCTCATCCCTCAGGTTTTTCCAAACCTTTTAACTTAAACTTTCCTCATTTCTCAATGATCAAGAATTATTGATCATCTGGTTATCTCTATGATCACTCATCATAAAGATATCTTTACAGTCGTACATGTTTCAGACAAAATCTCTTCAAAGTGATTCATACACAACTCAACTCAGATGCGCTGTTCGCTGGAGTCTCAAAAAATACCATGCGCTCCGCCAGCCGAAATCACGTCGCGCGCACCCAAAGTGAACATCCGGAAACTCCACGATGACGTCATATTTGCCGCGCGCACTCAAGCGAACTAGCGGACGCGTTGAGTATAAACCAGGCTTTAGAGATAAATTCTAGCCCTTCCCCTTCACACTCTGTTTCAAGGGCCAAGAGGAAGCAGTAGGGGTACAGAAATAGAATTGGCATTGGGCCTTATTTTATTTTATTTGTATTTTTTTAAGAAAGTATACTAACAGCACACTTAAAACTTTTTTAAGGGTCATCAATGGCCTTGAGCATGAAGAACATCCTACTTGGCAGAGCAGAGACTTAAGCTCATTATCATGTTGAAAGGCGACCTTTTTGCCCAGTCTGTGGCCCAGAGTACTATGAACTAGGTTTTCATTAAGAATAGCTCTGCATTTCGCTGTGTTCAGCTTTCCTTACCGTGACCAGAACCCCAGGCCCTACTTCTGGGGGAAAAATAAAATAAAGGAACAACTCTACACAGCGTGACGGAACTGCTACTGTTCTGCATGGGTGAGGTGGTAGTGTGCAGACGTTTTCATCCAGAGATTCTTCTTGAAATTGAGGTTCATCAGACTATAGAGTCTTGCTTCTTACAGCCTGAGAGTCCTTTCAGTGCTTTTTTTTCTTGCTAATTTCAAGCAGCTTTCATCTGGCCAAAATCAGTGGAGTGCTTTTCTCCTCCTGCAATTTTCTGTCATCTTCACTCATGATCTCTGGATCTCCTGCCTGGTGAAGTCATGTTCATTATAGCCGGGATACTGGGAAGCCAGCTTGCTCTATCTGTCGGTCCGCCTGTCCATCCGTTCATTCATTCATTCTTAATTAATTTATTAATCCATCCATTCATTCATCATACTGACATTCATTCATTAATCCATCCATCCATCCAGCCATTCTTCTTTCATCTATTCATTCATTTATCCATCCATCCTTCATACTTTCATTCATTCATTCATTCATTCATTCATTCATTCATTTATTCATCCTTATTTTGTCTATTCATTCATTCATTCATTCATCCTTCATCCATCATTCATTCATTCATTCATTCATTTATTCATTCATTCATCCTTATTTTGTCTATTCATTCATTCATTCATTCATCCTTCATCCATCCATTTATTCACCCATTCATTCATCCATACTTCATTAATTCATTCAATCATCACACTTACATTAAATCATCCAGTCATTCAATCCATCCAGTCATCCTTCTTTCATCTATTCATTCATTCATTCATTCATTCATTCATTCATTCATCCTATCCAGTCATCCTCCTTGCATCTATTCATTCATCCATTCATCCGTCCATTAATTAATTAATTAAATAATTCATTCATTCATTCATTCATTCGATTCAATATTTTTTAATCTGTTCCTTCATCCATTCATTCATTCATTCATTTCCTTTCGGCTTAGTCCCTTTATTAATCCGGGGTCGCCACAGCGGAATGAACCGCCAACTTATCCGGCATTTGTTTTACGCAGCGGATGCCCTTCCAGCCACAACCCATCTCTGGGAAATTCCTTCATCCATTCTTAATTAATTCACCCATCGATCCATTCATTCATCATACTTTTAATCATTCATCCATTCATCCAGTCTTTTTCTTTCATCTATATATTCATTCATCCATGATTCATCTATCCATCCATCCATTAATTCATCATACTTTCATTGATTCATTGATTGATTGATTCAATTATTCATTCATCCAGTCATTCTTCTTTCATCTAATCACTTATTCATCCTTCATCCATCCATCCATCCATCCATCCATCTATCAATTCATTCATTCTTTTCACCTATTCATTCATCCATTCTTAATGAAATAATTTACCCATCCATCCGTTTAATCATCACAATTTTATTCACTCATTCATTCATTCATCCATCCAGTCATCCTTCATTCATCTATTCATCCACCCATGCATGCATCCATCCATTTATCCAGTCATTCATTCTTCTTTCGATTCATTCATCCATTCTTAATTGATGAATTAATTCACCCATACATCCATTCATTCATCACAATTTCATTCACTCATTCATTCATTCATTCATTCATTCATCTATTCATTCGTCCATCCATCCATCCATCCATTTATTTATTCATTCATCATCCATTTTTAATCCATCCACCCACACATCCATCTATCCATTCATCCATCAATCTTTCTCTCATCGTTCATTCATCCATCCATCCTTTTTTCATCCATTCAATCAACCATTCTTAATTAATGAATTAATTCACCCATCCATCCATTCATTCATCACAATATCATTCACTCACTCATTCATTCATTCATCCATCCAGTCATCATTCATTCATCTATTCATTCATTCGTCCATCCATCAATCCATCCATCCATTTGTTTATTCATTCATCATCCATTTTTAATCCATCCAGCCACCCATCCATCCATTCATCCACCAATCCTTTCATCATTCATTCATCCATCCTTCCTTTCACATCCATTCATTCAACCATCTGTTTTTCCTACATTCATCCATCCATGAGACCCACTGCTTGTCTAATACAAAGAACAATTTAAATTCAGTTGTACATAATCTTTGTTTTCCAGCAGAAACGCGTGAGAGGTTTTCGAGAGCACCGCATGTACAGAGAGCCAGTTGTACTTCACCATTACCTTAATTAGAATGACCTTCATCTTCACAAAGCCAAGAGATAAAGAAAGCCAGTCAGCATTCATGCTACGCAGCGCCATGAGCGGGAAAAAAGACTAATCAAACCTAATTGCGAAATATATATGCGGTGTACGATGGGAAAGTGCTGTAGATCCAGCGGTAATCCTCCAGCGCCTGCTCTTACGTATGGCCCACTGGCTGCTGTCATTAAAGCAGAGAGATAGGAAGCTGAGAGCTGGGGAGATCAGGAGAGGGCATGTGTACGCAATCGCTAATTGCGCTCTTGTGAACTCCAACACACGGCACTGTAGAGAACAGCTAATGCTTAGTCCTAATACAAATTAAAAACACACAAAGCTATCCTTGATAGATTTAGGTTTCCAGAATAAGGGTTTACAGAACCAGAAATGGTTGGCTCAGTGGTTAGTACTGTCCCCTCACAGCAAGAAGGTCGCTGGTTCCAGTCCCAGTTGGCTCAGTTGCCATTTCTGTATGGAGTTTGCATGTTCTTCACGTGTTGGTCCCAGTTCCAGTTTCCCCCACAGTCCAAACACATGTGGTATAGGCAGGGGCGCCGCTAGCAATTTTGGGCCCTATGAAAAAATATGAGGATGCGCCCCCAACTACCAAGCTAGCTATCCAAACTCTTTGACTGCGATGTAGTTATACTGACCTATGCATTTTATTATTGATTTTGTCCACTACTTATCAGTAGTTAGTAAGAGAATGGCCATGACTGGAGCTTACAGATGATTTATTGTTCAAATGTAAACGTAGTACAAAAAAAGGAACAGTAATAAAATATTCACTGATAATTTTACATTTTTATGTGCATATATACACACAGTTGAAGTCAGAATTATTAGCCCTGTTTGTTTTTTCACCAATTTAACACATTTCTAAACATAATAGTTTTTATAACTCATCTCTAATAACTGATTTCTTTTATCTTTGTCATGATGACAGTAAATAATATTTGACTAGATATTTTTCAAGACACTTCTATACAGCTTAAAGTGACATTTGAAGGCTTCACTATGTTAATTAGGTTAACTAGGCAGGTTAGGGCAAGTTATTGTATAACAGTGGTTTGTTCTGTAGACTATCGAGAAAAAAAATGCTTAAAGGGGCTAATAATATTGACCTTAAAATGGTTTTTAAAAAATTAAAAACTGATTTTATTCAAGCCAAAATACAACAAATAAGACTTTCTCCAGAAGAAAAAATATTATCAGACATACTGTGAAAATTTGCTCTGTTAAACATCATTTGGGAAATATTTTAAAAATAAAAAAATAAAGGGGGGCTAATATGTGTATGTGTGTATATCTGTGTGTGTGTGTGTGTTTACACACGAGCTTGTGTGAGTACATGCAGTAAAGTAATACAGACAGAATTCAGCAGATTTATAACATTTAAATTACGCCATTCACTATGGGCTCTACTTTAACAACCTAGGCTCAAAAGACTGGCTTGAGGAGCATCCTGGCGATGACATATTAAAAACATACATAATTAATTCAAAACTTGTCTGTATGGACATTGAGATATTGTTTTACACTATTCTGCTGATATGGTATGAGTTTGACTAATCAGTTATATTACTAGAAATGGTCCACTGGGCAAAAAAAATTAAATAGATCATTATCTTTCAAGGAAACCTAACTTGATAAATTTAAAGGTTTGTCTTTCAGTTTTATGTTTGCTTTGCTATTATAACTAATATCATTCTACATAATCAACATTGTGGAAAAATAGCAGTCATTTAATAGTGGCCACGTCAACAATTAAGTTAATATCATAGTGAAATTAATACTAAACGCAGACTGCAAAGCACATGCTATTTTTAAAGGCAGGATGTCAGTTACCTGCTTCTTCAACTGGGACATGAGTTTGGGGAACTTCGTAGGGAAGAGCGGGTGAGGGCGTATATATAAAGAGCTCACCATTAGCAAAATAAATTAAACTAGCGGCGCTCTCATTACCGCAAAAAGAAAGCTCTGTGAATGGACATAACGTTACCTTTCTTTTCAAAAAACGGTGATAGCAACTGCCGTCCCTTTTTCTCTCTCTCTGCTTTTTGTAGCCTCTCTTTTTCGTTTTTGATGACCGGATTTAATCTGTGTTAACCATCGCTGCTTTGACAGTTTACCTGACGATCGCTCTCAAAGCATCAACTCTCTTCCCGCTACTGACGGACTGAACCATACAGTGAAAGGAGGGGGGTGCAATTTGACAGTGACAGACACGAGAGGCTGATATAAGCCGTTTTTTTCTAATAAATTGTTTTACTTGTAATTTAGAGATACATTAATAATTTATATTATATTACAGTATTAATTATAAAGCAGATCTCTGGGGGCCCCTAGAGTGCATGGGCCCTTAGAATCGTCCTAACTTTCCCCCCCTTAGCGGCGCCCCTGGGTATAGGCAGCAGGGCTCAACAATAAGGACTGCCCAATGACCCGGGGCCAGCGTGAGAGACGGTCGGGACAGTAGACAGGATTGTTACCGGCCCGATCGGGCCAGCGCTGCCTTGTCACTAAAGTTTGATTTTAAATTAATGCGACTATTTGTTAATTGTGTGCAAATACAGACTTTTAATTTAGAAATAGTTTGTGCTTTTAAGCCTTTAAATGCTGCCCTCTCTGTGATGTCGTAAATGCCGTATTGCTTTTTGGTTCAGCAAAGAGACGACAACATCAAATT
Source organism: Danio albolineatus (assembly GCA_903798035.1). Lineage (NCBI taxonomy): Eukaryota > Metazoa > Chordata > Actinopteri > Cypriniformes > Danionidae > Danio > Danio albolineatus. Next base: position 512,162 of record CAIGQQ010003715.1, read on the forward strand.
ATGAGGATTAAAGAAAACATCTGTTTCTAACGTCTTGGAAGCAGACATTTACGCGAGTTCAACACAATGAAAAAAAATGTATTTTTTCCACAGTTTGAGGGCCTCACGGTGGCGCAGTGGGTAGCACAATTGCCTCACAGCAAGAAGGTCGCTGGTTCGAACCTCGGCTGGGTCAGTTGGCATTTCTGTGTGGAGTTTGCATGTTCTCCCCATGTTGGCGTGGGTTTCCTCCGGGTGCTCCAGTTTCCAGTTGGAAGGGCATTCGCTGCGTATAACACTGGATAAGTTGGTGGTTCATTCTGCTGTGGTGACCATAGATTAATAAAGGGACTAATCCATCAAGAAAATGAATGAATGAATGCACAGTTCATTGAACTGCAATAAAATGCCTGCACATTTTTCATACTGCTCTTTTTGTTTGCATAAACTTTTAATTTTGCTTATTATACATGTATTAATATTATTAAAGTATTTAAATTCTAGATTCACAGACGTTATTTTTGACATTGTTTAAAATATGTGGCTAGTGAAGAGCGGTAATGGGGTGGTACGTGTGAGGAGGGGCATCGATAGGCACCAGATTAGGCACCAGATTAGATTTAAGAGGTGCCAGACCTGGCTTGTTCCGGCACAAATTAAGCCCTGGGTAAAGGTCAGGGATCACCAATCTCAGTCCACCAATCTTAGCTCCAACTTGTCTCAAAACACCTCTCTGGATGTTTCAAGTATACCTACTAAGACCTTGATTAGCTTGTGAATTGCGAGGTCCCAGAACAGATTGGGGTAACAGATCCAGCATGTTAGCCGAGGAGGGAGGGAGGTGTCACAGTCGAAACTAAAGAGTTTGGGTGTAGGGTTTAGGGGAGGTTTGATGGTGGATGGTGTCATGGACGAAAGTGAATGGCAGGGGGGATGGGGGGATGGTGTGGCGGATGAAAGTAAAGTATGGAGGGCCGTTGGGGAGTCGCGAAAGAAAGTGAAGAGCGGGCGTGAGAAAAATATTGAAGGGTAATATGAGGTGCTAGATCTTGAGGCTTGTTTCGGCACAAATTAAGCCCTGGGTATAGGTCAAGGATCGCTAATCTCGGTCCTGGAGGTCCGGTGTGTCCCTGCAGGGTTTAGCTCCAACTTGTCTCAAAACACCTGCCTGGATGTTTCAAGTATACCTAGTGAGAGCTTGATTAGCTTGTTCAGGTGTGTTTGATTAGGGTTGGAGCTAAAATCTGCAGGACACCGGACCTCCAGGAACAAGTTTGGTGATCCCTGGTATAGGTGAATTGGGTAAACAAAATTGGCAGTAGTGTATGTGTATGAATGAGTGTGTATAGGTGTTTCCCAGTACTGGGTTGCAGCTGAAGGGGCATCCACTGTGCAAAACATATGTTGGATAAGTTGGCGGTTCATTCCGCTGTGGCGACCCCTGATTATTAAAGGGACTAAGCTGAAGTAAAATGAATAAATGAATGAGGGTATAAGGGGTAATTTCTGATACAGCCCAAGTCAATGGTTTCTCCTCGTTCTATTTCTCCGGCAAGTGTTTTAAGTGTGAAATGACATTTTGTATTGACAAATGTATCGACATCCTGTCAGCGAGCATAATGTGTCCATAACCTTAAATCCCGAGAGAATCCTATGAACTTTTGTCTAATTGGTTTTTGCTTTTTTTTCTTCTTCCCCTTCATAAGCTCTGTCCAAGTTTCTCGCAAGTTTTACTTTCTTTCAAGTAAACTCCACAGAGGTTTCCGAGAACACAGTGTGTGCTGAGAGCATCAGCTGTACTCCGCCACTACCTATAGCAATGCCAAGGTCATGGGTTCATTTCCCAGAATGCACATATTGATGAATGTACAGCAAATGCACTGTAAGACGTTCTGCAAAAAATGGTTAGGTGGGTCAGATGGACGGGTCATCCTCTGATGGGACTCCTGCTGTCTATTCATGCGGAAGCCAATACATATTGCATAAAATAGCAAGTGTTAGCTGGATTTCAGAGACCGTCTTGCTTTGCAACTTTCAGTTTTTACCAGTCTGACAGGAAACATGTGCAGTGTAGTAATAAAATACACTTTTAAAAATCTACTAAAAGATAAGATATAATACACTCATCGGCCATTTTATTAGGTACACCTTACTTGTACCGGGTTGGACCCCCTTTTGCCTTCAGAACTTCATGGCACAGATTCAGCAAGGTGCTGGAAAATTCCTTTTTGGTTTTGTCCATATTGGCATGATACCATCATGCTGCAGATTTGTCAGCTGCACATCCATGATGCAAATCTCCCGTTCCACCACATCCCAAATGTGCTCTATTGGATTGAGTCAGGTGACTGGGGAGGCCATTTGCGTACAGTGAACTCATTGTCATGTTCAAGAAACCAGTCTGAGATGGTTCTTGTTTTATGACATCTGGTGTGGTCTTCTGCTGCTGTAGCCCATCCTCCTCAAGGTTGGACGTGTTCAGAGATGCTCTTCTGCAGACCTCGGTTGTAACGATTGGCTATTTGAGCTACTGTTGCCTTTCTATCAGCTCGAACCAGTCTGGCCGTTCACATCTGACCTCTGGCATCAACAAGGCATTTATGCCCACAGAACTGCCGCTGACTGGATATATTCTCTTTTTCAGACCATTCTCTATAAAGCCTAGAGAGGGTTGTGCGTGAATCTCCTAGTAAATCAGCAGTTTCTGAAATACACCAGCCCGTTTGACACCAACAACCATGCTACATTCAAAGTCACTTAAATCACTTTCTTCCCCATTCTAATGCTCAGTTTGAACTGCAGCAGATCGTCTTGACCATGTCTACATGCATAAATGCATTGAGTTGCTGCCATGTGATTGGCTGATAAAACATTTGCATGAACCAGCAGTTGGATATGTGTACCTAATAAATTGGTCAGTGAGTGTATATTTGTTTATTGTAACATTTGGCACTAGGTATCTTAAAACTATACACTGTTTTTTTGTTTTCTTAATTCATATATTAATCTTTCAGAGACACTCAATTTGATCATCAGTCTTTACTAATGTATTTGCTGTGGGGCTTTACAAATACATTTTTGTATATGTTTTGAAAACGGGTTAAAATGGGTTCAACACTTCTAGAGGTAAAAAGTTGAGTTATATCATTTTTAAAGAGCCCCTATTATGGGTTTTTGAAAATGACCTTCCATGCAGTGTGTACCACAGCTCTAAGTGAAGTGAAATATCCAGCTGAGGCTTAAATCTGAAAGTGCGCCGTGTTTAAAACTATTGATTCATCTATAAAAGAGTCGACTTACAATGATTTGAATGAATCGTGCGATAACGAGTCTTGATATTGATAGGGAACTCAAGCCCCGCCCATTTGTTGTGCGTGCAGGCCCGGGAAAATTGAAACCCCCGACCCCGCCCACAAACACTGTAGCAAAGAAGAAGAAGACAAACACTGTAGCAGAGTTGAATCATGTCATGAAGACACTGTGCTCTGAAGTGTGAGGGACAGTTAGTGTCGTTTTCTCTACCCAAAGAAGCTGTGAAGACTCAGTGGTTGAAGTTTATTTATGCAAAAATACCTCTGCATTACAGCCCCAGCCTTGTGCTGTGTTCCCGTCATATTTCTGACAAGTGCTTCAGCAATCAAACGCTTACAATGAGGCAAAGGAAGGATCAGAAATGACTATTGATGTATGGAACTTTATAGTACACAGTTCATGGATCAGTTTCTTCCCCCATTTCAAAAGTGTAAGTAAGTGTGATCAAAATGGCTGCCTCATTGTTTTCTCTAGCTTGCAGATTATGTATTTATTTGTGTTTAGTTACTTGTAACTGCTCCACAGGGCTTGTACTGATTACCATGCAACTGATCTCCGGGTGTGGCATTAGCACTTTTAGCTTAGCGTAGCTTAGCTTAGCTTAGCGTTGATCATTGAATTAAAAACTGATTCTGATTCTGATTCTGAATCAGATTAGACCATTAGCATTTTGCTCAAAAATGATCAAAGATTGTTGATAAATTTCTTATTTAACGTTTGACACTTCAGTAGTTACATTGTGTAAGACCAACAGAAGATGAAAACATTTTCTAGGTCAACATGACTAGGAACTACACTCTCATTCTGGCATATTTATTAAGGAACTTTGCTGGCATAGCATTGCATTATCAAATATCTTTGATATATTTTTTTAAACAGATACTAATAATCTAATCCGATATGCTAAGCTAAGCTAAGCTAAAAGTGCTCCTGAAGACCTGGAGATCAGCTGAATGAACTGTTTAGCTCTTGGGGAGTTGAAATGAGCCTATTTTCTAAGTAATAAACATAAAAATGAGACAAGCTGTCATTGTCAGGTTAGTATTTGAATGAAATGCTCTCTATCTATCTACATAGGCAGTTTTTATCAGATCAAGCTGTATAGTGAACCATATCTCATGCTGATTGTGAAAAATCGGGGCATATTATACTTGGTCGTTGTGTTACAGACAGCTTTTATATTTATGTAGAAACTCCAAAAATGAAAAAAATAGAGAGAATCAAATGCTAAATTCTTTTGACAGCTGTGAAAAAGTTAACATCAGGTGTGTCTCACCACGCACTGTCAGTGGTGTTGTGTTGTGCCTCGTCTTGCTGTCACAAGCCTGTCATCGAGCCCAGATGTGGACCTGTGGGAGTGGGATGATGTTGATTTGAAGGAAGGCAGATTGTCAAGCAGCACCGCTCTGTTTAAACTGTATCCGAAACATTTTGTTTGTCAAATTCAACAATGCTTAAATGTTTGATTTAAAGGAAGGCAGATTGTCGAATAGCACTGCTCCGTTTAAACTGTATCTGAAACATTCTGTTTGGTAAATTGGTGACATATCGAACCTTCTATCTACTTAATACATTTGAGCTCGGGATCAACCGGTACTGAAGTTTTAAAAGCGCCCATTTCCCATCCACAATCATTTCTGTTGGGCATGTGAACACAATGGCCAATGGGCTATGTTTAACCATGTCTTCAACAATGCTTTAATGTGATTTGAAGGAAGGCAGATTGTCAACTAGCACCACTCTGTTAAAACTGTATCTAAGACGTTGTGTTTGTTAAATTGTTGTCATATCAAAAGCTAGCCTTCCATCTACTTAATACATTTGAAATCTAGGGATGTCAAATAGTATCAAGATACTAGCGTTGTCAAAAGTATCGAGTTCGCTAGTAATCAGTACTGAAATTTAAAAAATGTTCAGCGAACGTTCAGCGAACATTTCAGTTATGTTGAACTGATAAGCTTCACGGACAATCACAATCATTTGTGTTGAGCATGTGAACACAATGGCCAATCAGCTGCTTGTGTTTTTAACTAATTCGTACTGAACTCGATACTTTTGCAGCCCTACAAGGTACAGTAATTACCAGATTATATATAAATATTCTAAAAAGACAAATATTATTAGAGAAAGGGCACCTTTATGAACTAAAAAGAAAGCCATGGTACTACAAAGACATGTGTAGTAGGGTACACATACAAGTATACTATTACTTATACTGTATACTTATATGTAAGGGAAGCTATTGAACTGCAAATATGACAGTTTGTAACAACGTTTGAATACTGGAGTGCTAGCTAAAATAAGCCAATGTGCATGAGAAAAAGCAATCAATCAATCAACCAACCAGCCAGCCAGCTAATCAATCCATCAACCATTCATTCAAATAGTGCAACTTCTATCCAGACTAATCAATCAATCAATCAATCAATCAATGCAACTGAACCAATAGACTAATCAATCAATTAATTAATCAACCATTGAATCAAATGCAACTACAATCAGTAGACTACTCAACTAATCAACCAACCTATCAATCAAATCAAATCAATCAATCAGTGCAACTGAAGCAATAGACTAATCAATTACTCAATCGATCAATCAATCAATGAATCAACCATTCAATCAATCAACAAATAGACTACTCAACCAACCAACCAATCAATCAATTAATCAATAAAAAAGTGCAACCGAACTAATAGACTAATCAATCAATCGATCATCGATCAATCATTCAACCATTCAATCAAATAGGGCAACTGCAATCAATAGATTACTCAACCAACAACCCAACCAACCAATCAATCAATCAATAAAAAGGTGCAACTGAACAAATAGATTAATCAATCAATAAACCAAACTATAAATCAATCAATCAATCAATCAACAAACCAACCATTCTATCAAATATAACTGGATTCAATTGACTAATCAATCTATCAGTCAATCAACCATTCGATGAAATAGTGCAACTGCAATCTATAGACTTCTCAACTAACCAATTAATCAATCAATCAATCAATCAATCAATCAATCAATCAATCAATCAATCAGTTAATCAATCAATCAATTAGTCAATCAACCATTCGATGAAATGGTGCAACTGCAATCTATAGACTTCTCAACTAACCAACCAACCAACCAACCAACCAATTATTCAATCAATCAATAATTAATAAATTAATTAATCATTTAACTGAACCAATAGACTAATCAATCAATCAATCAATCAATTAATTAATGAATCATTTAATCAAATAATCCAACTGCAATCAATAGATTCAACTTACCAACCAACCAACCAACCAACCAACAAATCTGTCAGCCAGTCAATTAGTGCAATTGCGATCAAACTTTTTAAATATAAACATACATGTATATTTATACAGATATGTGTATATTGTCAGTGTGAGCCAAGTATACAGTATACAGTATACAGTAATCACAAAATTTAACACAAAATCAAGCAAATGTGGAGCTTGCAATGCTTTTATTTTCAATTGCCACAGATTTTCCGCATATTCTGGTTAACCAGGACACTGTTCAAATTCCCCAGGGGTTGCGCTTCATTATCGCATAACGAAGCGCGTCATAAGCATAGACCTCTCTTTCTCTCCCTCTCTATGTTTCTCTCTCTCTCACACATACATAAGCGTGCACACTGTGGCATCATTTCAGACAATATTGCCATCAAACAATCCATATTTAGCTTTTTTTTTTTTTCGAACATTTTGTGTGATTTTGATCTGGACTAAAATGAAGAAAAGGTGTCTTGTGATTATTTAAAGGTGCTGTGTGTAAGTTTTTGACTGTTCTAAAGCATAAAAATACCATATTTGCACATATTTAAGAAACATGCCAAGTGAACATATTTGTTTATCTGAAAAACAAGGCTGAAGTCAGATATTCGGGTTTGAAAATGTGCGTTACGTGTCGGAACGCTGTCTTTGTTTTGGTTATTTTAACCCGCTCAATGCCAGTTTAGCCAATTATAGTGGAAAACGGCATACTTCATTCATTCAGTCAGAAAGGCTCTATGTATCTGTGACTGAAATGCAACCTCCGGTGTACAGTAGCAGACTCTAAAATGAGACGCAAGTTTCGGAGTTCCACATGAGGTGGTTACTTAGCATATAATACAAATATTACTAATGTAAACGTTAGGTGAGCAGGTTACATTACAACCCCGTGTCCTAACAACACGGTACAGAGCCATTTACTCCGGCAAAATGGTAAGGTTTATAATCGAATTAATACATATTAAACCTCTTTAACGTTAGTAAATGTACATGGTGAATCACTGATATGTGTTGACACTGATATGAGTCACGGTTCTAGAGTTGAATTTCAAACGGTTTATTTTATTTTCAAGGTCTGAGGTGATCTGCTGCCGCTTTCAGTAGTATGGCAATAAATGTCATGTAAAATGGCATTCAAACTGACATTATTAGCATTTAACACTGAATAAAACACATGGGGTGTACCTGAGGTGATCATTGTCATTCATCATGTTGTTCAGCTGTGAGAAATAGAAGTTTCTAAAATAGAATATTCAGGTGTTAGTTAAGACACAAGCATTCCTTCTATCGTATGCCGTTGTTTTTAGTTGGAAAACGGCTCAAATCAGCCTTAAATCATCCTTTAGGCTCCATAGTCAGGCACACTCATGTGAATCTGGACTCGTCAGAGCAGGAGCCGAGTGAAAATGGGTTTTGATCCTGGAGTGCAATACCTAGTTCAATCACTGGGTGTCAAACTTACATACTGCACCTTTAATATTTTCAGATACTTGATACATCAAACCTCTAATGGCCCAACTGATTGATAGTAAGAATACTGCACAGAAAGCAGCTCGGTTTTACTTTGTGCAATTACAGAAATTGAGGGAACTTCAGCCTATATCAGAGGTCTCAAACTCAGGTCCTGAACGGCCGCAGTCCCGCACAGTTTAGTTCCAATACTTGCTTAAATGCACCTATTTCTTACACATTCCACACTGTTAAGGGTAATGCACTTATTATTTTGTCCCTTTTTAAGCTTTTTTTGTACAGTAGTACTTTTCTAAATACTGAAACTATGTAAATCATCTTTACTTCACCAACTGCATTATGTCCTAGCAAGCAAGATGTAGGTCAGCAGTTGATTTTGTCCATCAGGAATTGATTTGGAATTGGCTTGTTGGCTCATTTTCATCCACTAATTGCTGCGATCTCATGATTGACAGATTGCCGGAGGGGAGGGATTACTGCTGAGCCCTAACACCAGTTTACGTGCCTTGAGAGAAAAATGAATGGGAAGGGGGTGGAAAAAGGGGTAGTTCATCTAAAAATTCTAATTCTGTAATTATTTAATTACCGTTGGCTTGTTCCAAGCATGTCTTTCTTTGGTCAAACAGACACACACAGCTTGATTCGTGTATTCGGCAATCTGTTATAAATGGGATTGTTTTTGTTTTGTTATAAAATTATTCTTAAAAAAGTACTACATTAATTAATATAAAGCAATGATTTCTAGTGATTTTTAAATATTATTAATTACTCTTGCCAACTTTAATGTAATACAGTTTGGTATATTTACCCTCAGCCCACAGCTCTCGATCGAGTTTTGTTTTTGGCCCTTCATAAGAAAAAGTTTGGGCACCCCTGCTCTAGCGTAATGTCTAAAGTGATGACAAAACAGGTGAGTTTGCTCACATTTTAGCAAAGCAAACACTACCAGATTACTATGGTATAAATACAGCACTACAACATACAAAAGAGACATAGAAGGTCCATTACCTGTTTTATAATGAAGTTTTATAAGAACGTCACTGGTTTGAGTCCTGGCTGGATCAGTTGGCATTTCTGTGTGAAGTTTGCATGATTTCCCCGTGTTCGCATGGGTTTCCTCTGGGTGCTCAGGTTTCCCCCACAGTCCAAACACCTGCGGTATAGATGAATTGAATAAGCTAAATAGGCTGTAGTGTGAATTTGAGTGTATGGGTGTTTTCCAGTACTGGGATGTGGCTGGAAGGGCATCCGCTGCGTGAAAAATATGCTGGATAAGTTGGTGGACGTATGAAAACGAGAACTGATCATTGAAGGATAATACAAACTTTAGAGGTTGGAACCTGTAAATTGTGCTTTATCACAAGTTAGTTTAGTCAGAAGTGAAATTTCATTGATCTTTTACTCATCCTCATGTAATTCTAAACCTAGGAAACCACAAAAAAAAGCCATGATTCTTATAAAAGAAAACTGAACTAAGTAGTTTCAAGACTTCTAAAGACATGTTTTTATTTTATTTGACAAACACATGAAATATGGTAAAAAAAAAAAAAAACACACAAAGACTCAACCATGCTTGCTTGATGCGTAAGAAAATTTTTCACCCAAAAGAAGACACCCCTTTAAAAAGCAAATAGTAATCTGTAAGATTTATGGTAAAAAAACAAAAAAAAAACCTTACCATTTTAATTTTTTTTTCAAACCTTATGGTAAACAATCATATTTCATTAATTTATAGTATTACAGTCCCATGTTTTAAAGTACTAACACTACAGTAATAATAATTTTAGAGGTTGCAAACTGGAAACTGTGTTTTATCATGTTAGTTTAGTCAGAAGGGGAAATTCATTGATCGTTTATTCATCATCATGTCATTCTAAACCCATGAGACTTCAATTTTTGCACAAGCAAAGCTCTAACGATTCGAAAAATGCATTAAAACATTAAAAATTGCAACAACGTTTTGGTTAATTGAATGATTAAGGCAGTTCTGAAGGCAAAAAGGGGTCTCAACTGGTAATAGTACAGTGTACCATCCAAGGTTCATTCCACTGTGGCGACACGACCCCTGATAAATAAAGGGACTAAGCGGAAGGAGAAAGAAAGAAAGAAAGAAAGAAAGAAAGAAAGAAAGAAAGAAAGAAAGAAAGAAAGAAAGAAAGAAAGAAAGAAAGAATAAAGGAAAGAAAACAAACTTCTCCTGAATATGCTGAAATGTTTATTTCTTCAATATTTGATGAGACAGGCATTGAGGCAATCTAGTATTGGTTGTCTGTAGCTAAGCAACAGATCTAAGCATTTTGCACACTTTCGAGCAACGCAAGACCTTGAAGCTTCAACACCAGGGAACTTTCCCTGTCTTTGAAATATAACATGGTAATAAATCTCTTTGGAAACAGATATATTAGTACACAATTAAATGTATGAAGCTTTGTTAATTTCAATACACATGGCAATAGGGAAAACACCTCAAAAGGGCAAGACATGCATCATAATTAGTGTAAATAGGAAGCCGAAAGCTGCAGCATACACATTTTTTCCTTCAACACTAATTGGACAGGCGAGGTGCTCGTAGAAACAGTACAGTTGTATGCAAAGCGGATTGTAGGTCACAATAAATAGATGGCCAAGATTACTCGCTCTGTGTTTCTAGGAATACCAGTGTAACTCCTGCTCAATATTCCTGCAAAATAACCTCCGTATTGCCAGATAGATGTTAGCTGCTTTGTGTATGTCTTGGGAAAATGTCATCCATGGAGAAATTAACTTCATCTTAGCCCTAAGAAGAGCTGCTAAACAGATGCCATGGTGTGTATATATACAGGGAGTGCAGAATTATTAGGCAAATGAATATTTTGACCACATCTTCCTCTTTATGCATGTTGTCTGACTCCAAGCTGTACAGTATAGGTTTAAAAGCCTACTACCAATGAAGCATATTAGGTGATGTGCATCTCTGTAATGAGAAGGGGTGTGGTGTAATGACATCAACACCCTAGATCAGGTGTGCAGAATTATTAGGCAACTTCCTTTCCTTTGGCAAAATGGGTCAAAAGAAGGACTTGACAGGCTCCGAAAAGTCAAAAATAGTGAGATATCTTGCAGAGGGATGCAGCACTCTTAAAACTGCCAAGCTTCTGAAGCGTGATCATCCAACAATCAAGCGTTTCATTCAAAATAGTCAACAGGGTCGCAAGAAGCGTGTGGAGAAACCAAGGTGAAAAATAACTGCCCATGAACTGAAAAAAGTCAAGCGTGCAGCTGCCAAGATGCCACTCGCCACCAGTTTTGCCATATTTCAGAGCTGCAACATCACTGGAGTGCCCAAAAGCACAAGGTGTGCAATACTCAGAGACACGGCCAAGGTAAGAAAGGCTGAAAAACGACCACCACTGAACAAGACACACAAGCTGAAACGTCAAGACTGGGCCAAGAAATACCTCAAGACTGATTTTTCTAAGGTTTTATGGACTGATTAAATGAGAGTGAGTCTTGATGGGCCAGATGGATGGGCCCGTGGCTGGATCAGTAAAGGGCAGAGAGCTCCATCCGACTCAGACACCAGCAAGGTGGAGGTGGAGTACTGGTTTGGGCTGGTATCATCAAAGACGAGCTTGTGGTGCCTTTTCGGGTTGAGGATGGAGTCAAGCTCAACTCCCAGTCCTACTGCCAGTTTCTGGAAGACACCTTCTTCAAGCAGTGGTACAGGAAGAAGTCTGCATCCTTCAGGAAAAACATGATTTTCATGCAGGACAATGCTCCATCATAGTGTCCAAGTACTCCACAGCGTGGCTGGCAAGAAAGGGTCTAAAAGAAGAAAAACTAATGACATGGCCTCCTTGTTCACCTGATCTGAACCTCATAGAGAACCTGTGGTCCATCATCAAATGTGAGATTTACAAGGAGGGAAAACAGTACACCTCTCTGAACAGTGTCTGGGAGGCTGTGGTTGCTGCTGCACGCAATGTTGATGGTGAACAGATCAAAACACTGACAGAATCCATGGATGGCAGGCTTTTGAGTGTCCTTGCAAAGAAAGGTGGCTATATTGGTCACTGATTTGTTTTTGTTTTGTTTTTAAATGTCAGAAATGTATATTTGTGAATGTTGAGATGTTATATTGGTTTCACTGGTGAAAATAAATCATTGAAATGGGTATATATATATTTTTTGTTAAGTTGCCTAGTAATTATGCACAGTAATAGTCACCTTCACACACAGATATCCTCCTAAAATAGCTAAAACTAAAAACAAACTAAAAACTACTTCCAAAAATATTCAGCTTTGATATTAATGAGTTTCTTGGGTTCATTGAGAACATGGCTGTTGTTCAATAATAAAATTAGTCCTCAAAAATATAACTTGCCTAATAATTTTGCACTCCCTGTATATATATATATATATATATATATATATATATATATATATATATATATATATATATATTGATATGATATGATAAGATAATCCTTTAAAAACACCCATATAGATGTAGCACTGTGTGGGGATCTACAAAGCAGTCTGTCCACATCCCAGTGTCAAGAGATTCTCGTCCAATTCACTTCAGATGTCTTTCAGACCAGGGATGGCCTACTTTGGCTCTGGGGGGGGGGGGGGCATTGTCCTGCAGGGTTTTGCTCCGACTCTAATCAAACACACTTGATCTAAGCTAATCAATGTCTTCAAGTTCACTTGAAAGCTACAGGCAGGTGTGTTTGATTGGAGTTGGAGCTGAACTCTGCAGGACAATGGCCCACTAGGGCTGAAATTTTCCCATACCTGCTTTAGATGCTTCACACGCTCCCTTTTAATGGGTGTCAAGTATAAAGGTATTACCAAGCAGCTGTAAAAGTGCCATTTGTTGTTGTAAAGAATTGCCGTATGAGCAAATGTGCACTCACAGAGCATGTTTGCAAATGCGTATCGGTCAATTTGTAATCACAGAGTATATTTACAAATGTTTTCTTTTTCTCTCTCCTAACGTACACAACGTAACATTTATACTTTTATTCCTTCAGTGCAAGGCCACACATCACAAATCACAAATTGGTCGAATCACAAGTAAAGAAACTCATCTGCTCATGTTCTTTGCAACTATTGCTGCGGTGAATATGGTGCAAAAGTGCTAGTTTTAAAGGTTCAACAAACCCTGGAGTAATTTTGGAAAAAAAAAATAATAATAATACTAATTAACGGCAGTAGACATCACAATCAGGAATATCATGATCCTCTGCCAGCCCCCGTCACCCCCAGTTGTTAGATAATCTTGTCTCTAAAGTGCCACAGCGTCAGTACACTGCTTCAATCCTTCGCTTTCACCTTTGTACTTAGTAATTTTAGCGAAAACCCCAGATACTGTTGGTGGTAATTTGAGTGTAACTTATCTTTATTTATTTATGATTTGATTATGGGTAAAGCAAAGCCCATGCGGGTCAGGTAACAGTAGGCTAAAAATAATTAATTTGTTATGAATTAATAAATTATTCATAAAACAATAATACTCCGCCTATGACAACAATGCCATTGTCCACTGCGATGTTTCACATTAGACATCGTTCAATGCCAACAATGTCTTACATCGAACATCGAACATCGTTCAATATCAACAGCGCCCAACCTTAGATCAGGGGTGTCCAAACTCGGTGCTGAAGAGCCAGTGTCCTGGAGAGTTTAGCTCCAACCCTAATCAAACACACCTGATCCAACTAATCAAGCTCTTACTACATATACTAGAACTTAGAGGACACCGGCCCCTTCTGGACCGTGTTTGGACACCCCTGGAGTAGATGCCATGGGGGCTAAACAAACAGTTTTTAGATCATTTCTGATGTCTAAAAAAGAATACTGAAATTAATACTGAATTATTACTGATATGGCTCATCCATATTTTTCACTTTTTGTTAAAGTTGGGTTAGTGTATGCTCCATTCAGCTCTTCATTTATTTTCTGTCGATTTTGCGTTTAGTTGAAAATATAGCTCAGAACAAGGCTTTGTGTCAAATTTTTACATTTTGTGGCAAGCAGTTGTCTAATAAGCAGGATAAAGTACATCCAGGCGGTTAAAATACATCCAGGTGGTTGTAATCGCAGATTATTTCATGGTTGTATAGAGTACTGGATTTAGTCAAAGCATTGGAGGTTAGGTTAGGGATAAGGGATAAGGTTTTTAATTGCAGAATAAAGCCTGACAGTCTTATCAGCATGTTGTATAAGACTGAAGGATTTAGTTCTGCAAAAACAACCATTCTGGAGGTACTTTAACCTAATTATGACATGTCTTCTTGCCACAAAACATAAAATTTGACATTGTTCTGAGCTAGCTGAAACAATAGCATACAATAACCTGAACATTATTAAGTCACAAGAGGGCGCCAAACAGTCAAGAACACAAAGCTGATAGAAACTAAACCAATTGATTGACACATATACTAACCTACACATTATTTACTGACAAGACGGCACCAAAGCATGTCAGACGAACAGATATATATAAATGTGGAGATAAGTATATGGGTGTGAACGTAGGTGATTTGAAGTTCCCGCATGAGCTTATGTTATTTAGCGGTTGTTATTAGGGAATAGCATACATTGGAATGTCGCGACTGACTAATCAGAATCAAGTACAACCCAGATAGCACCCAATGAAACTAATAACACAGGATCATCCGTGTACTTTGAATCATCTTGATCGTCAATGAATCCGTTCACGTTCATATTCTTGTATTTCCATATGCTTGTTTGTTGTCACGCCACAGTTTTTCCATTGTTTGGCTACATCTCGTAACTGAATTATATTTAGGTTATAGTGCATGCTCCATTCAGCCAACTTTGCATTTATTTAAAGAATTTACAGACTGTTACAGCTTAGAACAATATTTTCAGTGTGATTTTTATATTTTGGTGCAAACAGCCATGTAATAGGCGGAAAAGAATAAAGTAATATCTGATAAGCCTGTTACCTGAAACTGCCTGGGTGTACTTCATTCCATATATATATTACTACAGAGGCTAAAAGGCATTATGAATTATATATTTTTAATGCAGGAGAAATTGAAATTACCTTGATATTTTTTGTATTTTATTCAGAATATTTTATCATTTTATATAGGATATAGATTCTTATATCAGATACTAGCAGTTGTGACCTTAGATGTTAAAGAGATCAATGTGTGCAAAGTGTCATTGCCAAGCATCGATCATTACCTAGCCTGATGGCAGACCGGTAGCACTGGGCCAGACAACAGACAGACAGGTTAAGCTCCTTATTGAGAACTGCTGCCTCTCTGTTCATTTGCGCTTGTCTGCCTACACATCAGCTTAATTGGAGACTCTGTTGGTAGAGAATGCCACCGACAGGCTGGTTTCATTACAAACTTTCTTGTTGTAGAGTTGAGCGTGCTCTTGAATGAATAGATTAATGAATGAAGGTAAATATATAGTGGGAGAAATACGTATTAAACACTTCAGATTTTTTCCTGGGAATAATATTTCTAAAAGATCTGTTGATATGGAATTAAAAATACAAACAATACCAAGATAAAAATAAAACAAAACAAAACAAAAAATCTGGATAATGAGTTATGTGTAATAACAATGACATGACACATGTAGAAACTGCTGAAATGTATTTGATACTTCATATAAAAGGCTTTTTTTGGTGAAGACAGCGTAAAGATGCCTCTCATATGCAGAATGAAGTTACATGAAATGCTCATGTGCGAGTTTTTCATAGACTTCAACAGAGTGTAAAACATCTTGATGGTTCTGTGGGTCTCATCTATCAAATCTGATGTTTATTTTGTATTTTCAATTGGATTAAAGTCAGGTGATTGGCTGGGCCATTCTACAGGTTGATTTTCTTTTTCTGAAAGCATTTGAGAGTTTCCTTGGCTGTGTTTTGGATCGTTGTCTTGCTGAAATGTCCACTCTGGTTTGATCTTCATCCTCCTGCTAATGTAGATGTTGGACTAAAGCAGCTGATATTCATTTACAATTGATGAAGGGCAGAGTGTTGCTGAAGTCCAGACACTAGCTCTGTCTTGTCCTGTATGTGGTGCTCGGCTCGGGTTGTAATTAAGGTTTCACGACAATTTTATGAACTCCCCTTCAATTAAAGTAATTTTTTTACTTATTTTAAGTTGTATTATTGTGTATTTATTACACAACATATAGTTTACAAACAAATATGGAATGTTGAACGCAGCCATTTCCCATAGAGGTGACTTAACATAGTGTTTGACTTTTATTTATATATTTATTTACTTTTGACGACCTAATCTCCTCCTACCAGGCCTCCGCATATTACTCACATTTTCTGCACTGCCGAAGCACAATATATAGGGGCAGGTAGCTGTCAGAAGCAATTCTGAAACTGCATATCTCACCTGCTGTATGTTTGCATAGGTGTCTTTGACTGCCCTGTGGTCGTCCGCAAGTTAAGAAGATGATATACCACGAGCACACTCTGTGACACTTTTAATTGCAACTAGAAATAGGATTAAAGTAGCTTTGAACCATTTGGATCAAACATTCATGTACACTCATGAATGCTGGAGACGTTCCCATTTACATTTGTTTTCCCTTTTTCGAATATCCTAGGTGATTCTACAATATGAATAAGAATTGGAAAATATAACTAGAGGGGCTGTTTTGCCCCTCCAGTCCCACACTGACACTCAGGGTGAAGGTTTTATCCTTTTTTCCTGTTCTTTCTTTCTTCTTTCAGAAGAAAAGCCCTTATTAAGAATTGCTGTGCACTTCAGACAGCACTGAAGTGCATCCTAACTTCAGGTTATTTATTTTTTAATCCGTATTAATTTCCATAATGCTTTCATGGGAGGCAAATTTCAGAACATCTGTCCCCGTGCACACATAAGAAATTTAAGCAAATTTCACAGCAGGACTGTTCTCTGATCTTACAAGTCAGGAAGTGGAACAGTCAGAGATACTGTTCTGAAACTTTGCGAGCTGCCTGTGTAGGCAGCATTTTATGCAATGTACCGTAGGCACACTTTACTCATCTTCCAAGATAACCCTTCCCTAATTTATGCTGTTTCTAAGCCAGCATCTCATGCATGTGTGGAACGCATATCTGACTGCGAGAAGCACCGTGGAATATACGCGAACACGGGGAGAACATGCAAACTCCACACAGAAATGCCAACTGACCCAGCCGAGGCTCAAACCAGCAACCTTCTTGCTGTGAGGCGACAGCACTACCTACTGCGCCACCGTGTCGCCCCTCAGTTACATGTGAAACCCTATTACCCTTAAGGGCCGTAACCACTGAACCAGTTACGAGTTTACACACTGCACCTCAGCCAGCAACATGAGCTGCAATATCATGACCATCAGATTACATGCCGAATTAATTACACAACATGGCATTCACTGCCTGTGTTAGTTTCTAAGTAGATTATTATTTAAAGTAGTATTTGTGTGCTTGACATAAATCAAAATAATTTGTTTCATTACTAATAGACTGCTCAATATTTCTGAAACAACCATTACAGTGTCTAACCAAGAACTTTAAAGAGCCCCTATTATGGGTTTTTGAAAATGAGCTTGCATGCAGTGTGTAACACAGCTCTACGTGACGTGAAATGTCCAGCTGAGGCTTAAATCTGAAAGTGCACAGTGTTTAAAACTATTGATTCATCCATAAAAGAGTCGACTCAAACAAATCGCTGTGCTTACGAGTCTTTAGCCGTTTCGGCATGACGTGAACACAAAACATAAGCTCCGCCCATTTGTGCACGCGCAGCCCCGGGAGATTCGAAACCCCCAACTCCGCCCACAAACAAAAGCCTTGTGCTGTGTATCCTCTGAGGAAATCTGAAATCTACACGCTTACAACGGAGGATTCTGACGGTGAATCTGGCCTGCTATCCAACAAGTGAGTATGTGCGATTAAAACGGTTGCCTCATTGTTTTCTCTAGCTTGTAAATGATGTATTTAATTGTGTTTTGTAACTTGTAACCGCTTGTAGTGTATCTGGTTAACTTGTATTCTCATATCGCGTCTAAAAGCACGTTGTAAACGCGACGCGTGCCGCTTTGTTTACAGATTAAAATGCGTTTGTGAGCTTGCGTTTCACTGCTGTTTGTCGTTGCTATGGCTACATCAGCTCTCCTACACACGTGCGGCGGTCCTGTTTCATAATGGTTCAGCTTTTGCCGCTGTGTGCATTAATACTGAATGTGTGTCACTGTTTTTACTTCTGGTTAAGAATAGAGCGATATGCTGGGAGACCGGGGGGTTAGTTTCGGGGGTGAGGTGTCTGAAATACAGGCGACTCCTGGGAAAAACGAGTGTTGGCAGATATGCTCATGCACACACTTTGACTACTTCAATATTGATTAGCCGTGGTGGGCATTCTCTCACGCTGAATGATGTCGACCAATCACAACAGACTGGGTCACCGGTCCAATCAGCGCAGTTTAGCATCACGCTAAGGAGTGGTTTTGGAACAAATGAATCGCTGAACGATTCATATAGGAGTCGCTGGGATAATGAGGTAAAAATAAATGCATATTATAAGACAATGAAAGTGTTTTTTGACCATGCAGTTGGAGACCCCCAAAACCAAAATATGACCCTTTGTAATGTATAATAGGGGCTTTTTAAAACTGACTGTGCCATTCATAAAACAGTAATAAGTGGACTATAGTAATGGCCTAACGTAGGGAATAGTTAGTGAGGGTATAGGAATGATTTCGAATAAAGCAGTGGTCTCGCAGTATGAACATGCACTATTGTGAGTGACATCCCCATTGCTTCCAGGCTATAATGCAGTCCTCGTGACTGTCATCTGGAGGTAGGAAACCATCACATTTAGAAGAGCATGGATGGTACAACATCTTGATGAAGACATGAGCATAAGAACTGCTCTTGGACTTGTGCTCAACTCTGCGAGATGCTGAAGGACAGCACATTAACCCAGAGAACCGCTGCTGAACGCACCATTGCACACACAGAGTAAGTGGTTCTGGTACACAGACTCTGCGTAGTAGTCTGGCTTGCTTCAAAAGCAATTATATAATTAGCGACTGCCTTTAAGTCACTTAAACATTCATATTTAGGTGGCGCCAGTATAGGTTGTACAGTTAGCTTCAATTTAAGAGTACTGAAATCATAAGAACACAACTTAAGCTGATTAATCACAGTGTTGTCCTCTGTAGAGCTGCTTTCTAGCTGAATCAATTGTCTTTCATAATTGACAAGTTTTGAAGCACATACATATAACTGAATTTATTAATAATTCAACTAAACTAATTCAACAGGCAAACACGCAGGATCAGTGTAATATTACATTATTTATAGTCATAGATTAACTTATCTCTGCGATCTGCCAAAAATAGACTTGAGAACAAATATTAGGTTAAAATGTCCAAAGACTGACCGTTAGATACACCAACGATTAATTATATATCACGTTTAAACAGCAGAGATGCAAGAGATTAGATCCAGCGGCGGGTCTTGAGATGGTGTGGCCGACATAAAGCTTCGCTCGGGGGGAGCCGTTCACGGAGCTGCCGCTGACCGCCTGGAGCTTCCAACATTTTAAAAGCTTGCGTTTTCCTTATACACAAACTGCCCATTTGACTTTAAAACAACTACATTCTCACTAGAAAAACTCTTAAAACTTGATTTTGTGGCATAGCCAGATTTGCGGATTTCCCGTCCGCCATTAATAGTCCTCATCAGTTTCAAGTGCAGCACATGCCAGTTGCTGTGGTAACTATAAACGTTTGGGAGAAGCGCATTTATTTCGAACTGTGATCAAAACTGACTGGAACTACCTGTGCGTTTCAACGAAATACACCGCACCCTCCAGCCAATCAGAATCAAGAATTTCAACAGACCATGGAATAAA
>CAIGQQ010003715.1:532491-545630 GCA_903798035.1 Danio albolineatus
TATATATATATATACACATTCAGAAGTGTTTTGGTTAACTCTGCTTGTATACTGGGTAAAATTCTATTGTCACTTCCAATAGATTTTTCATAATTTTGTACTTTAGATGAAACCAACCTGGTCCTTCAGAACCTTTTGTGGCTTGGATAAGTGGGGACACTGTGCCCTTAGTTTACTCCCCCTTTTACTCTTTCTATTCTCTCATATAATACACTATTCTCTTGTGTTTTGGCCGTCAGTCTGACAACTTACAGTCGCACAGAGGATCATCCACGGGTGGATTATGCAAGGCCTAGAGATTTTTTTTTTTATGGTCTGAAGTGGAGCGTTGTTTGCTCCAATACAATAAGATGTTTTTCAATCATTTATGGTTGGACTACATGGGTCTGGCTGTTCGTGTTTCTGTCGCTTTTCAGCCCAGGGAGCACCGAAGCGAACAAAATATCTCATGTTTTTTCCTTGAATATTTATGACGGCTTTTTTTTTTCCTCTCCGTCTGAGGTCAGAAACGGAGTGCCGTATGATTTGACTTGACAATGAGTTTGACCCAAGGCTTGCATGTGCTTATCCTCTGCTCTCTAACAACACAGGTTCAGCTTGACCTCAGATCCACAAAAATAAATAAATAAATAAATAAAATAATGATTCAGAGAACAACATGTGGCACGGACACGTTCCTCTGTTGTTATTACATAGGAGAACACTTCATATCGCGACCCCATAGCGCAGGTTTGATTTCAGAGCTCGCCTCGAACGTAGCAAACGTTCACGGCTTGAACTTGATTACACTTCTCATCATTTAAAATTTTTCACATCTTAGCGGCCCTTAAATGATTCAGCATGTTAAATTATGGATATGCAAAGCTTATAATGAATAAAGACACTGTTTGCTGTAGCGTAACGTTTTTAACCTGAAAAAAACACATCAATAAAAATGAAGATTAAAACAAATAAGAGCGTTCGCTTTCGGAAAATTACAAAAACGTTACTTATTTTTTTCCCCCCAGAATGTATTAATGTATTATGCGGCATCTGCCCAAACATCACAACAGCTGCTGAGCTTCACCAACATCTTGTTTTTGGGTCACTAACTAATCAACTTTAGATGTGCAAGTGTGTGTTCATTTGTGTAATGGGCTGGGAATGCAAGATTAGACTGTCATAAGTCGGGATATTAAGATGTATTGTTGTTATTGTAGTGGTAGTTATTATTATTTATACGCTTATATGTCAGACATGGTCAATATTTGACGTTTAAAATAATGCATTTCTTATTAGAATGGATTATTGTCATGTGTTTAGGGTTTGTGTGTGCTTTTAATTTGTTTGATTGAATTTGCTTGTTTGTTTCATGACTTTATTTAATGTCATTTTCACGACTTTAGACCAACAAATGTGACACAACAGACACTCGTAAAGTGTGTGTTCATTTGTGTAATGGGCTGGGAATTGCATGATTAGATATACTGTAATAAGTTGGGACAGTAAGATGTATTTATTCCTATTTATTTTCCATTCTGAAAGCGTAGCCCTATATTCATTTCTGGGGATGGAAAATTGTGTAGCCAGAATTACGTATGGCTGCATTTGTCTTTAAAACGAACGCTTAGGGATGGTAGGACGCCGTTCCTTTTTGTGCTTACCTCTATCGACGGCTTTCCCGCTGTTACCAGTTTATGCAGTAGCTCGCCATGTACGTTGGAAAACGTTGGCAGAGAGGAGTTGACCACAACGAGGGGGTTCGAAAAAATACAATGAACAAGTAAATAACAGGGTAAGAATGTCGTAAAATCTGAAAACGTGGTAAAAATCAGGTAGGTGGGAGGGTCAATCAGTGCTTTTGAAAACACTATTGGTTGGGTTTAGGGAAGGAGGAGGGTAGGTCAATCGATCGGTCAGTCAGTCAGTCGACAGCGGCCTCTAGTGGATTTATGCTAAAACAGCATGCGCAAATGACACTCGCTAGAGAAATTTTTAAATTTGAAACACAATCTCCTGGGTCGTATTTGGCACTTCCCAGAAATGTATAATGCGGTACGTTTTTAGAAAGAGCCTGGGTTGATTTATTTGTATTATTATTATTATTATTAGTTGTAGTAGTAATCGTAGTATGTAGTAGTAGTATTACTTATACACTTATACAGTATGTAAGATATGGTCAATTGGTCAATAATTAATATTTAAATTAAACATTTAAAATGGATTTAGTTGTTAATTTGATTTTGGAATGGATTATTTTCAAGGTTTTGTATGCTTTTAGTTTTATTTGATTGAAATGGATGACTATTGTTGTTGATGTTTTTTTCTGACTTTAAATTTATGTAATTTTCATCTCAATACTTAATACCAACACATGCGACACAACAGACACTCGTAAAGTTTGTGTTTACTTGTGTAAAGGGCTGGGAATTTCCAGATTAGAGAGAGATACTGTCCATGGTTGGGACAGTAATGTAGTAGTAGTAGTAGTAGTAGTAGTAGTAGTAGCAGGGTTGGGTTGTTAATTTCATTTTGGAATGGATTATTTTCAAGGTTTTTGTATGCTTTTAATTTTATTTGATTGAAATGGGTAACTGTTGTTGTTGTTGTTGATGTTTTTTTCTAACTTTAAATAATGTCATTTTCATCCCAATACTTTAGACCAACACATGTAACACAACAGACACTCATAATGTGTTTTCATTTGCGAAATGGGGTGGGAACTGCATTAGACATACTGACCTAAGTAAGGACCAGTAACATGTATTAGTAGTAGTATTACTTATGCACTTGTATATGCCAGATAATGCATCAATTTTGCAATAATTTATATTTAAACTGATAAATATTAAAGGAGGTAGGTTGATAATTTAATTTTGTAATGGATTATTTTAATATTTGGAAAGTTAGTGTATGCTTAGTGTATGCTTTTAGTGTATGCTTTTAATTCATTTGATTGAAATGGATGACTGCTGTTATTGTTTTTACTGTTGATGTTTTTTCTTTCTGACTTTAATTTAACGTAATTTTCATCTCAAGACTTTAAATCCAACAAACGTGACACAGCATGCAATCATAAAGTGTTTGTTTTCATTTGTGTAATGGAGTGGGAATTGCAAGATCTTAGTATGTATAGTAGCATTATGCACTTATGTTACATGCTGTATATGGTCAATAATTGATATTTAAATTGAAGGATATAAAAGAAGTGGGTTGTTCATTTCATTTCGCAATGGATTATTGTAATATTTTTAAAGGTTCGTATATGCTTTGAATTTATTTGATGGAAATGGATGAATTAATGTTTTTTGACTTTAATTCAATGCCATTTTCATCCCGAGACCCGCGTATATGTTTTAATATTTGTCTGTTTTCTGCTTTCAGATGGCTACACCACAGATGACATTGAGTTTTACTGGCGAGGCGGCAACCATGCGGTAACGGGCGTTGAAAGGATAGAGCTTCCTCAATTCTCCATAGTGGACTACAAACTCATCTCTAAAAACGTTGTGTTTTCTACAGGTAACCAAACTACAGAACACTTTAGGAATCAACTGAATATATTAAATCAATTGAAAATATTAAAGTTGCAAATGGGCAAAATGAATTTTGCCCTACTTACTTATTAGGGCACTACAAGGTCAAATCCCCCACTCATTTGCACACTACGTGTACTACACATATAGCTAGTTCTGCTTCTGTAAGCAGTTTCAGTCTATAAGCAGATCATTCATTGAAAACGCCTTGTAGAGAAGTAAACACCAGGTTTATAAGCATCTCGTTTTGGCTTGGCTAGTGGTATCCCAAGCCCCCAGCAGTTATACGTAATAACCCTGGCCTGAAAAATGAAAAACACACACACGGAATACAAGAAACAGGGTGTTCTTATAAGTTATTTAGCGGAATGTTGTGCGACCACTTGATTTATTCATCGACTACATTTTCATATTCATGAATTTGTCATGCAAGTCAGGAGGTTAGCTGTAGACGCAGCCTTCGGAAATAATGTTTGGTTCAGCTAGTCGGAAAATATGAAGACGGTGTTCAGCTTCAACAGCGCTACCAAGGAAAACGTCACCTCTTTTTGAAGATAGGCTCATTTTACAAGTCACCAATTTGAATCCGTTTTGCTAATCTCTGGGAACACTTTTAGCTTAGCTTAGCACAGATGATTAGACTTTTGTTAGCATCTCGATCATAAAAATCAAAGAAGTTACATCATGATTTAATAAAAGCAAAAAAGAAAACATTGCTATTTATGTTGATAGGGCTAAAAACTGTACTCTAATTTTGACGTGATAGTTTAGGAACTTTGTCATACCATGCCTGCAGCAGACCCCAGCTAAAATAGTCCCCAGCTAGGTGACTAGGTTACAGCACTTCTGATATTATGGCCCCTACTGCAGAAAAAATATCAAAATAGTTTTTTATTTGTAATTTATTTGGCAAGATGCTAAAGGTCTAAAGCAGGCATGTCCAAAGTCCGGCCCGCGGGCCAATCACGGCCCGCAGTCAGATTTCATACGGCCCGCAGATTCCATCTCATAATGTGTTATTTATGGCTCGCTAGCTCTGTTAGAATAAATAAACCAAGGGAGAGTAACCGCGTTAGAGATAACAAGTAAACCAAGGCCCGCCGCAAGACTGACAAAAATCGGAAAAAATTTGCGCGAGCGGAGAGAACTGATCACGCGCGCGCACAGATGATGATGATGATGATGATGATGATGATGATGATGATGATGATGATGATGATGATGATGATGATGATGATGATGTGTGCGCGCGAGGCCCGTTTCCTCGCGGTGGGTCAGTTCAGTGCGCGCGCGAGCTGTAGTTTCCTCGCGTTTAGGCCTGTAATCTTAGTTCCTTGCGCTTAGGCGCGATTCATTTTCTCCTCGCGTGTAAACATCACCGCTGCGCTCGATTAATTTTGGCATTGATTTGCCGCCCTACACTTGTCCCTAACAGAGCCCTGCACCGCGCACTTCCCAGCTTTGAAAGAGGTCATGGACAGTTTCCCACAGGACAATATTGGTGTGCAAATGAAGAGTTATGGAACAGTAAAGCCTAAAGCAAACTAATGCAATGCACTAAAGCAAACACAATTCATTAAACTCTTAAATAACTGTAGATATAACTCATAGTTTATTATGTTTACATAGGTGATTATTTCTTGTGGTGGCAAGTGATTTTCCTAGTTGTGGGAATTATAAGGTATAATCTTCCTGTAGTTGTTATGCAAACTTTGCCTTCCTGAAAGATTTACTAAAATTTACTTGTTTTAAACTTTAATGATAACAGACCACTTTGCATTACTTATAACTCCTGTTTAAAATGTTTACGAGGCAAAGATAGATATCAAACTCATAGATATGTAAGGTATTCTATACAGTTTGTTCAATTTTATCTGACTCTCCAGATATGAAAGAAAGGCATAATTGTGTGTTTAGAGTTGTTCATGCCTGAGTGGCTTATATTTGGTTATATTGCCATTTGAAAAATAAAGGTAATTGTGACAATAAAAATAGTTTTATAACAGTGTGTATTTTCATGTAACTTTTGTGGTGAAAAAAAATATCAGAAGGAACTATTGGCCCCCGGGCATCTTCACTTTATCAAATTTGGCCCTCTTTGCAAAAAGTTTGGACACCCCTGGTCTAAAGTTTAAAGGTGTTGAGTTGGCTTTTCACAAACTTTAGCAGTATGTTTTTGGGTGTGTTTGACCATTCTCCTAGAAGTGCATTTGTGAGGTTAGACACTGATAAAAAGTTTTCTAAAGTTTAAAGCTGTTCAGTTGGGTTGAGGTCAGCGCTTGGTGCAGGCCAGTCAAGTTCCTGCCTATCAAACTCACTCATCCGTTTATTTATGGAGCTTGTTTTTTTTTATGTTAGAACAGGAAGATGCCATCCCCAAACTGTTGCATGAAACTGTCCGAAATCGATCGATCAATCAATCAATCAATCAATCAATCAATCAATCAATCAATCAATCAATCAAAACTAGCTCACACAGCCTTAAGAACAAGAAAATGTGTTTTTGGATGGCTTAAATGTGAGCAAATGATCACTAATTTATAATTTTATTTAGAAAAAAAATCAGATTAGACTTTTATTAGCATCTTAACCATAAAAATCAAAGAGGTTACATAATAAACTAATAAAAGCAAAAAATAAAATGAAAATCTATCTATCTGTAAATTTGACACCTTTCAAAAAGTATACACAGCGGCCTCTGGCGCATTAATGAAAACAAAAACCGCCAAAAAACGTAGCTCCTGGGATGTATTTGACACTCTCCAGAAATGTATATAGCAGTACGTTTTCAGAATGAGCTTGGGTTGGATAAAGTTCACCTAGGGATTTGTTTTGTAATATATACATACACACATGCACAAAGCCAACAGGGGGTAAACTCTCAATAAATTGCATTCATTTATTGTCTGTTGAGCTTTTCATCCTATGTGCTTACAAAGTCTCAATGCACAACTGTATGAGTTATGTACACAATAAGATGCTTAGGGTAAGGCTAAATGTGGATGTTGGGAGTGGGAATTTATCAGGTCCTACAGAAAAGTAACACACAATACAATTAAATTGCACAAAGGTATTTTATAAACCTAGCTAACGCAATCTCATTGTTGGGCAATTTCCAAACAGGTTCATATCCTCGCCTCTCCCTGAGCTTCAAGCTAAAGAGAAACATCGGCTACTTCATTCTGCAGACCTACATGCCTTCCATCCTAATCACCATCCTGTCCTGGGTATCCTTCTGGATCAACTATGATGCCTCGGCTGCCAGGGTCGCTTTAGGTAGGCACTGATCTAACATAACAATCTGTAAATTCTCTCATATATAGATCTATATGCAGTAAGTATGATTTATGTGGTATTTCAGTCCGAACTGTATCTAGCATTGAAATGTGGCATATTCAGCATATATCACTTCAGTTCCGGACACCTGGATTGGCACTGTCTGTTCTCCTGGTTCCGCCTCCACACACAGCTGTCAGACACACTCCACTTACTGTACCTCTCCCTGTCCACCTACCATTCTCCTGCGTCTCCTGTTATAGCACAGCAGTGTTCTCTCCTGATCTGACCTCTTCGTATGTAGTTCATACACTATACACTTTAGCATTGCCACGGGAACGTACTCTATCAGCGGTCATTTATACTTATTTTAGCATAATCATACAGCACATAAAACAATCTATAACAATTACATCATTTTTATCGTTGTTTTAACGATTTTGTTCATAGATTTTAAAACATGCTAAAAATGAAAGCTTTAGCCATATTATTTTACGTTTTAACCCCGGTTTTGCCCCCCTAGGCCATAGCCAGGGCTTGAAAATTAGTGATTAGGGCGTGCTAAAAAATTGTGCTATAAAAATGACTAATAATGAATTATTAATTTAAGCACACTAACACGTTTACAATGATAATAGAGCTTATTAACAAGCTTTTGATGATTTATGACGGAATTATGATGCTTTGTTTCAAATTATAATGCTTCATTTACAAGTAGCGGGGTATTTACAGCTCCTGTACATTTCTGTCCATACGCATTCACTGCTGTTACACCTAAAACCATTTTAATAATCCCATTGTCGCGCGGCGATGTCACACACAGAGACATGTTAATTTTGACAGCAAATTTTGATTTAGTTTTAGCCTTTTGAATAAAATTCCATTTTTGTTTTAGTCATATTTTAGTCTTCTGAGTCATTTTAGTTTTAGTCTAGTTTTAGTCAACTTAATTTTAGTTGACTAAATCTACCAGCTTTTCCATTGAAAACCAAAAATTAGATATGCATCGTCTATTTATATGTTAAATCATGTGTCGGCAATCAATCCACATGTAAGAACAGTAGCCATCTAAAAAATGCAGTAGAGTATTTACCAATCTCCTGCGTCTCCTGTCTCCTCGTGGTAAACTACACATCTTTTTGACCAGTCTGTTGAACAGTTTCAAGCCATTAAATCTTTGAAAGGTCTTAAAATTGTTTAAGTAAACTTAGTGGATAGTGTATAGCAGTGTGTAGCTTTACTGTTGTAGTTGGTGTTACAGTGCATGGTGCTCAGCTATAGCACTGAGTAAATAGGTAAATCTGTCTGTCTGTCTGTCTGTATGTCTATCTGTCTATATCTATCTATCTATCTGTCTGTCTGTCTATCTAGCTATCTGTCTAGCTGTCTGTCTATCTATCTATCTATCTATCTATCTATCTATCTATCTATCTATCTATCTATCTATCTATCTATCTATCTATCTATCTATCTATCTATCTATCTATCTATCTATCTGTCTGTCTGTATATCTATGTCGGTCCGTCCGTCTGTCTGTTTGTCTGTATGTTTCTCTATCCATCCATCCATCCATCCATCCATCCATCCATCCATCCATCCATCCATCCATCCGTCCGTCTGTCTGTCTGTCTGTCTGTCTGTCTGTCTGTCTGTCTGTCTGTCTGTCTGTCTGTCTGTCTTTCTGTCTGTCTGTCTATCTTTCTGTCTATCTATCTGTCTTTCTATCTGTCTGTCTGTCTATCTGCCTGTCTGTCTGTCTGTCTGTCTATCTATCTGTCTATCTATCTATCTTCCTGTCTATCTGTCTGTCTATCTATCTATCTGCCTGTCTATCTGTCTGTCTATCTATCTGTCCATCTATCTGTCTATCTATCGATTAATCTATCTATCTATCTGTCTATCTGCCTGTCTACCTGTCTGTCTATCTATCTGTCTATCTATCTATCTATCTGTCCATCTATCTGTCTATCTATCTGTCTGTTTATCTTCCCAAATACTGCCCAGCCCAGAATCTCAATAACATTATAAGTAGGCTTCATAGAACAGTATGTAAACAGTTAGTGACCTCTTCAAATGACCTGTAACTGGGTTACATTCTCAGAACAGGTTTTTTTTAGAATCAACCCAAATACTCTCCTAAGATCTTTAATTAAGCAAATTGACAGACATTTATATTGATTTGCTTCAGTCATTTTTTACTGTAACACACATTTTCTATATGTCTTTTTTTTAAGCTTCCACTTTTTTCCTGTCGTCAGTGATTATGTAAGGCTGATGTAGGCATCGAGCGTGCGGGGCTTCTCAGTGTGAATAAAAGAGCACTCTTTGTGATTGCAGTCTGGCCTGCTCTCATTCATCCACACGAGTGCGAACCGCTGTAGCATTTAACACAAGACAGAGTGAGTTTTAGATATATAGGATGAGCAAATACAAGTGTTTAAAGCCAAGTCTGATTAGGTTCATAAAGGATTTTGTCCTTTTGCCTGTATTCTGGTAGTAGATGTGACATTACACTGTACAAAAAGGAAGGAATCAGTATTGGTCAAGTTTAATTATTCAATTCAATTCAATTCATCTTTATTTGTATAGCGCTTTTACAATGTAGATTGTGTCAAAGCAGCTTCACATAGAAGGTTATAGTAAATTGAAAGTGTCAGTCCAGTTTTTAGTGTTGGAGTTCAGAGTTGTTTAATATTCACTACTTAGAGTCCAAACACTGAAGAGTAATCCATCGGTGCGCAGCTCTAGCTGCAGTCTAGGCACCGGAGGCTGGAGAACTCGAGGCTCGTCTGTCCTTGGAGGGTCACAGGAATCAGTCTCTTGCTTGCTACGCCACCAAGCAGCTGCTTAGGATACAGCGAGGTCCAGGATTATGGAGCCTTGGAATCGTCTGTCTGTGTTGATTCCATACAATCAATAAATTATGTTTTTGTTCAAACTACCTATTTAAAATGAGCTGAAACAACACAATTCTTTTTTTTGGGGGGGTCAGCGAAATTGTTTTATGTTCAATCCGCTTAAGTTTGTAACAAATAACGAGCTAATTCCTTCAAGTTTTCCCAAAACAAATTGACTGTGTGGAACTCACCGGCCACTTTATTGCCTAGTCTGATAAGTCTCGATTTCTGGATGGTAGGGTCAGAATTTGGAATCAACAACATGAAAGCATGGATCCATCCTGCCTTGTATCAATGGTTCAGGCTGGTGGTGGTGTAATGGTGTGGGCGATATTTTTTTGGCACACTTTGGGCCCATTAGTTCCAATTGAGCATTGCGTCAACGTCAGTATTGTTGCTGACCATGTCCATCCCTTGATGACCACAGTGTACCCATCTGATGGCTACTTCCAGCAGGATAGCGCGCCATGTCATAAAACGTGAATCATCTCAGACTGGTTTCTTGAACATGACAATGAGTTCACTGTACTCAAATGGCCTCCACAGTCACCAGAACTCAATCCAATAGAGCAAGTTTGGGATGTGGTGGAACGGGAGATTCACATCATGGATGTGCAGCCGACAAATCTGCAGCAACTGTGTGATGCTATCATGTCAATATGGACTGAAATCTCTGAGGAATATTTTCAGTACCTTGTTGAATCTATGCCAAAAAGGATTAAGGCCCCTCTAAGGCAAAATAAGGGTCCAATCCAGTACCAGTAAGGTGTACCTAATAAAGTGGCCGGTGAGTGTAATTTTTATTCGAGAAAGCGTTTTCAACGACAGACGTCTTTAGCATCTGCTGCAGCGTGAATCATAACAACACAAGATTTATGAAGAATAATGACTTTGTCCATCATTCGCTCTGTAATACCTGTCACGGAATTTCAGGAAAGCTGTCATAATGAGACCAAATGGATATCTCAATGCAATAATAGAAGCATTTGTAAATCACTGGTTAGACCGGCTTTGTGTTTCACAGATTAGCATGCCTGACTCCCACTCTGCCATCTGAGAGCAACAAAAACACATATTTTTAAGATTCTGAATCATCAACGGAAAGAAAAGAATTAGCCGAAGCCTCCTCACAGGTGCACAAATGTTTACTGAGCGTTTTAAATGAGGACAGGTTTAGATCAATCCCTGTAGTTCGTGTTTAAATTAACTTAAAAAGGATGTTATTTAAAATACAGACTTTCTTTTAGAAAACTAAAGTACTGTTGAAGTCAAAAATATTAGCCCACTAGTGAAATTATTAGTATTTTTCAAATATTTCCCAAGTTTTGTTTAACAGACAGTTTTACAGTATTTTATATACAGTATTTCATGACTTGTTGTTGATCCCAGTTGTAAGAACACCAAATAATAACTTGACTTCCAGTTGATCAATTGGAAAAGTAGCAGAAGGTAGATTTTACAGATGAATCATCTGTTGAACTGCATCCCAATCACCCCAATCAACTGGAACCCGCATGGAGCCAAGATTCTCACAGAAATCAGTCAAGTTTGGTTAAGGAAATAATCATGGTTTGAGGTTACATTCAGTATGGGGGCGTGTGAGAGATCTGCAGAGTGGTTGGCAACACTAACAGCCTGAGGTATCAAGACGTTTGTGCTGCCCGTTACATTACAAACCACAGGAGAGGGCAAATTCTCCGGCAGGATAGCGCTCCTTATCATACTTCAGCCTCCACATCAAAGTTCCTGAAAGCAAAGAAGGTCAAGGTGCTCCAGGATTGGCCAGCCCAGTCATCAGACATGAACATTATTGAGCATGTCTGGGGTAAGATGAAGAAGAAGGCATTGAAGATGAATCCAGAATCTTGATGAACTCTGGAAGTCCTTTCCAAGGATATATAAGTGTCATCGGTGGCACAAAACGTGAAAAATACAGTTGCGCTGATCTGATAATAGCAACAAATCATACCAAACAATTCTTGTGCCTTATTGTGCTGGGTGTATAATTGGGCCCTATGTTGTCATTCATTCATTTATTCATTTTCTTTTCGGCAGTCCCTTTATTAATCTGGGGTCGCCACAGTGGAATGGACCGCTAACTTATCCAGCATGTGTTTTACACAGCGGATGCCCTTCCAGCTGCAACCCATCTCTGGGAAACATCCAGACACACTCATTCACTACGGACAATTTAGCCTACCCAATTCACCTATACCACATGTCTTTGGACTTGTGGGGGAAACCGGAGCACCCGGAGGAAACCAACCCTAACACAGGGAGAACATGCAAACTCCACACAGAAATGCCAACTGACCCAGCCAGGGCTCGAACCAGCGACCTTCTTGCTGTGAGGCGAACATGCTACCCACTATGCCACCGCGGCGCCCCCTATGTTTTCATTAGCAGCTAATTTATTTATACACTAGCAATGATTCAAGTGTATAAATATTCAAGTGTTACGATATCTGGAATGATGAATTATTCTCCAATACCTTACAATAACCTCAAATGTTTACAGTAATGCTTTTAGAATAATGTACAAGGGGGCTAATAATTCTGACTTTAACTGTAAATGTATACATGTTTTTGAAGTATTCCACTTGACATACAAATAGCTTCAAAGGACGCAGGTATAATTTATTTACATCTTAATTTGTTTATACACTGTACAATAATGATAAATAAATGAATATCACAAGTGTTTATATGTAGTGGGGCTTCTGTGGAACCCTCTGTTTGTCTTATGTGCCCTTAACAGGCAATTTCTTTTGAACACAGGCATCACCACTGTGCTGACCATGACCACCATCAACACACATTTGCGGGAGACTCTTCCAAAGATTCCATATGTCAAAGCCATTGACATGTACCTGATGGGCTGTTTCGTCTTTGTCTTCCTGGCTCTGCTGGAGTATGCGCTGGTCAACTACATCTTCTTCGGCAGGGGACCACAGCAACAGAAGAAAGCTGCAGAGAGAGCCTCCAAAGCCAACAATGAAAAGATGAGAATGGATCCTAACAAAGTATGTTGCACATTTACACACAAAATGCATAATAGCTGCACAAGTAATTTCAATATACTGCAACAAAAATAATAATAATAATAATAATAATAATAATAATAATAATAATAATAAACAGTGGTAAGGCTTCACAACAAGGTTCCATTTCTTAAACTTTTTTAAATAATCCTTGCTTAAATAAATAAATAAATCCTGAGAGATGTATGTATGTATGTATGGATGGATGTGAACAAACAAAAAACAAATGAACAAACAAATGAACCAATGGGTGAATTTTAAAAATATATATAGTAGAAACATTACAGTACATGCATTTATAAACTTTTTGCAAAAATAGGGGGCAAGACAGACATACAGACAGACAGACAGACAGACACACAGACACAGACAGACAGACAGACAGACAGACAGACAGACAGACAGACAGA
>CAIGQQ010003715.1:546030-556458 GCA_903798035.1 Danio albolineatus
AGACAGATAGATAGATAGATAGATAGATAGATAGATAGATAGATAGATAGATAGATAGATAAATATTTTGCGCGATGGCGTGAAGCATTTGCCTAGAAACGCAACTGGTGCAATTAGTTCTCTTGGAATTAGACTGGACAAATGTGATGCTCGTGCAACCAGTCCTGCTGCTTTCAAGACCAGAGTTTTAAAAAATGTATTCTTTTGTAAGCAGCGGCAGTTGCTTTCACTTTAAACATTCTTTAACTACTTTAACTGCACCCTGCGAAAAACAAAACAATATATATTTTTTTTATTTCCACATACTTAATACCTCCCTGTTCTAGCTTGTCTTTTCTAAGCAATGTCTAAAACCTTTCAATACTAGTGTTCCTCATAATAATTGGCCTCTTTTTGAGGAATTGCGTGCTGTACATCTCATTTGTTAGTCGCTTTGGATAAAAGCCTCTGATAAATGAATAAATGTAAATGAAAAATGGAGGTTTTCTTCTGAAAGGCTGTCTTTGATCTCTGACAAACAAGCTTGCTTCTACCGTGGCCAAACAGATCATCTGCCTAGAGCACTTTCCTCCAAAATGCCTGTTTTTTGCCTATGTGCTCACTGACAAACTGCACTCTTGCTTGCTCTGTTTAGACATCAAAGGCTTTCCCCTGTATGCCTGATGTGCAGGTACAATTTGTGAAATCTTTCTCAGATTGTACTTACTTACTAAAAGATCCCGGGATTAATAATAGAGATTATTGGGGACCTGTTTTGGCATCAGATGCTGTCCTCATGAGCTGGAATTGTTAAGAAATTTGTCTTTGCCTATGCCTTTTGAAGGCTACATACAGTCTGTGTAGAAATGTATTTTTAGAAAAATATATGTATATGGTATAGATTTGGTCTAAACCACATACCTGATTATTTTGTATACCTTTTTATGAACATTTCATACATTCAGGCTATTCAGTAGCATGACAACAGCCTTTGGAAGCCTGCAAATGTACAATTTTGGAAAGTTTGCAGTCCTTATGTGTAATGTTAATTTAATCTACAATGTTTATTTTGTAGTGCACATCGTTAGTATTAAGGAAAAAGATGAATCAGTGCAAGGTAATTCACTGAAAAAAAAATTCGTTTTGGTAATCAAATCAATTGGCAATTCAATCAAAGTTTGGTAATTTTTTCAATCAAAGATCATTTGCTGCTGAATATTAAGTAAATACATCGTTAGACTGAAATAAAAGTCTCAGTACCTTCCGGTTCAGTTTAAGTTGCAAACTAAACTAAAGTTATAAGTTAAAAATGATATATTTTTTACCATGTTTGTAAAACGATACAACATTAAAGTATTACACAACATACTAAAAAAGTACAATCAACAAACCAACCACAGACTATATTGTGTATATAACCAAAAAGTATTTTTACCATGTCTATGGCACAATATAAATTACACACATTACAACAAAAAGTACAACCAAGCAACCCATTGTAAAAACAACCAATCAACCAACCAACCACCTTACCAAACATCCAACCAAGCACCCACCCACCAACTAACCTTGCACCCAATTGACCAACCAACCAACCAACCAACCACCTACCCACCCAAACCAACCAACCAAAAAAAAACACCCACCCACTAACTCACCCAACTAACCACCCAACAACCCAACCAACCAACCGCCCACCCACCTACCCACCCAATCCGACCAACCGACCAACCATCCAACCAAACACCAACTCACCCAACTATCCACTCACCCAACCAACCAACCAACCAACCACCTACCCACCAACTCACCCACCTAACCACCCACTGACCCAACCAACGAACCAACCAACCAATCTATCAATCAACCACCCACCCACCAATGAACAATGAAGAAACTCAGGGCTTTAATACAGAAGAAGATGTAATTAGGAGATGGTAAAAGCAAACAATATCAAACTAAACAGCAAATAAGCATTCATGTCACATGCTATTAATATATTAATATTAAATAAAAACTGTGCATACATTATGTAAAAAGTTTAATTACTAACATCACTTATGGAACCTTATTGTGAGCTACCAAAGGAGTATTTTATTCTACTGTTTTAAGTTGTTTCTACTCCAAATGTTTTGCAAATCACTGTGCTGAAGGTAATCACAAATACACTGGCTAAAGCATATTAAATAATGTAATGGAACGATACAAACTTGACTGCTCATTTGGCAGCTTTTTAACTGCATTCAGATGGCTTTGTTGCTGTAAATCGATGTCAATGTCAACACCTTTTACTTGTGGCCGGTGTTATTATTGTTCTGTCTAGTCTATATTCATATGTTCACTGTAATATCAATGTCTGCCTTGATTGTGACCACCTTATAAATCTGTATTGTCAGATATTTTGTTTGTTTGACAATGAAAGCAGCGGTTCTTTTCCAACATCATGGTAAATATGCGGTCCTATTTGAGAATTATTGTACTGCTGCAAGTTATGAGTTGGGGTAGAGGAAGATTGTTCGATTCAATTCAATCCAAGTTTATTTGTACAGCGCTTTTCATAATCAGCATCGTTCCAAAGCAGCTTTACAAAAGATGCACATTATTACATTACAGCAGGGGTCTCAAACTGCCAGCCAGCAGGCCATTTACGCCCCTTCTGGCACGCAACTGACGTCAAAAATATGAGATTCAGCCTGCCAAAACATATACTTTTTGAACGTCTATCATAGCCACTTGTGTTTTTGACCCACCACCTAATAAACATTTTTAGTACTCGAATTAGTTTCACTTTCATTTTCTCTCAGTGTATGGTCCAGAGTAACACCAGGCGTTTTAATTCTTTGGCTGATTTAAAGGGGTGGTCCATTTATAAGATGCAAAGAAATGTGTGCTCTTGCTTCACTTGTAAAAAAACCACGGGGGCTCTGATTGCTCAGCTAACATAATGTGCTGTGATTCGCGAATTGGCTCCACGTCATGCCCCTACAAGCGTATATACAGAGTAGCTGTTAGCAGCGTTAGCCTGAATCAGATGGACAAATGAAGAGCACACAGCTGAACCTCACGCCTGCTCTCTAAAATAAAATCAGACGAGTGTCTTTCACATATATTCAGAATAAGCATGTGTAAGTAATATGAAACGTTCACATATTTTTTGCGGGTTTGAGGTAAACAGATTGTGGCTGTTTACTGTGGTTTGACTGCTAAATATGAATTTGTAGATAAATCGTTATTTCCAAACAGCATTTCCCGTTGTTTACATCCTTGTTTACGTCCTCGCTACAACATAACGTTAACACTAGAAACTGTGCCTGTAGTTGATCAATTTTAACAAATAAAAATACTTACAGGTTGTGGCTCACAATCCTTTGAGTGACTGTGGTTTGACTGATAAATATGAATTTATAGATAAATCATTATTTCCAAACATCATTTACCGTTGTTTACATCTTTGTTTACGTCCTTGCTACAACATAACGTTAACACTAGAAAATACTTACAGGTTGTGGCTCACAATCCACAGCTTCATCAGTTGGATGAGTTTTTAGCCGAATCCAGCACTGAACTGTGAAAGATTCTGAAAGTTCTCTATTGTCAAATGCTAGCTATACATTTTTAAAATAATTCTGTGGAACATAATTAAAATTAAACTGTAAGCACTTCTTTCTTTTTAGTCGTGTCCTTTGGAAGCCCAAATACAGAAACAGAAGAAGCTGAACAGAACAGAAGAACAGCATTTTAGCTTTCTCTGCTATAATAATAATAATAATCACGTCCTTTTGGGGCACAGGGTGTGTGCACGAGGTGAATGTGCGTAATCGAAAGCCCTTGTGATCTCACAAGCGCAGATATATATATTTGCATTGTACTTTGAGCATCTTATATTCAGAGATGCTGTTTATATTTACACAGACACATTACACATCAACTAAAGTTTCAAATATGATATCGTAGTGGACCACCCCTTTAAAACGGCCCTCCTATGAATTGTCAGTCACTAAAATGGCCCCCCGCCAATTTGAGTTTGAGACCCCTGCATTACAGTAATGAGTATTGATTTACACTAATCCTGATGAATTTGAAAATGGATGAATTCATGTGCACAATTGTTTTTCAATTCTTTCCATCATCCATGCTAAGATGGCTAAAAACACTTTTGTTCATGGACTGCGCATAAACACAGATGTAAGGTGATTTTATCTGCGTCATATCCGCCTGCCGTTTATTTACTTTCTGTCTCTTTGAAAGGTCACTGCAAAATGTATCAACTGTCCTCTGCTTCCGCCTCTGAACAACCCAGTACTGGAAAAAACCCATTCAATCTCGCATTCACACACACACTCATACGCTACAGCCAATTTAGTTTATCCAATTCATCTATATCGAATGTCTTTGGACTGTGAGGGGAAACCGAAGGACCCGGAAGAAACAAACACCAATATGGAGAGAACATGCAAAGTCCACACAGAAATGCCAACTGGTCCAGCCGGGACTCGAACTAGCGACTTTCTTGCTGTGAGGCAACAGTGCTAACCACTGTGCCCCAATTCTTGTACATCGTCTTATTATCTATTGGGAGAATCTTGTGTCATTTTTGGTCTATCTGGTTGAATAAAAGTAACTTTAAGTCAGAATGTGCCAGGGGTAAGAATAATTTCGGGATTAACTGTATATATCAAACATATCAGTAACTCTCTGCTAGTTTTGCTTCTACACCAGGATGTTTGTTCATGCTTTCTGAAACCCTGTTAGAACAGATCCGTGACCCATTTTTGGGTACTGACCCAAATATTTTTAACCACTGATGCTGTGGATCAGTCAACAGCACTCTGGGAACTGGACTTCTGGTTATTTTGTTTGTTGCAATTCTGTTTCATCAGTGCTAAGATGTAGTGGACTGAAGGAAGGCTTTAGATTTAGAGCAGTGGATTTATCGAGGTGCATTCATAATACCAAATCGCTTCACCTTGAAGCAAAGAAATCCAGTATAGCACCTTTCTTGAAAGATGACTGCTTTGACAGCGATGATTTTGTATGCTTTCAGTGGTTGGTGGGAAATGTAGTTCAGAGAGACGATGGTCTGTATGCCAGAATGAAACAGAGGGATATTGACGCGCATGACTCCATGTGGGAACCGATCTTTATGGACGATGCAGCATTAGGACTAGGCGATTCAAAAAATAAGGTACTGGAAATGTTCATCAAGAGAGTTGTGGCATACCTCATGACTAATTTATTTGAGACACGACTTTACTTTACAATTCCTTCATTCCTCTCAAAAGGAATTGTTGACCCAACTAGCAAATTCTGTCATCATTTAGACACCCTTGTGTTGTCCAAACATACCAGAAGGTCATATTTAGGTAAAACTTAAGCAACCCAGGCTCATTGGAAATAAGTCTCAGCCTATCATTTTGTTTTACGTTTCAGATATATGAGAAGGTGGCGTTTTTTTCTTGTTGTTTTTTTTTGTACAGACTACCCAGTGAACTACTAAGCTAAACCCAACCAATAGTGTTTTGAAAAGCAAATGCACTGTGACCACACATAGCTTTACCTTGATTTTACATTACTTCTATCTCTTTTGTTGAATCGTGCTTCACTGGACTTGTGTCCAAACAATCTGAATCACAAGTACAACACCGTACAAAATGAGCAAACTGATTGCGCCCCCCAAAAAAATAATACTTAACAAAAATGTATTACATTACAAAACATAGACACTTTTTAATTTCTCATGGTATTTGTTTGGTGGTTTGCAAATAACTAGATGAAAACAATCCTTTATTCATCACTAATATGTCCTGTAAATATCATTAGTGTGAAAAGGAACAAATCTTTCAGTGTCACACTGCCCTCTAGTGATCATTTTACCTAGAAACTGCAATAAAATGTATGTTACAGTACGTTTTTGTGGTTTCACAAAAATTTAAGCTGAAGCACGTATTTACAATGAGCCTGTGCTTTCAAAATCACTTTCCTCACTCACTTTCCTTCGACTTTATCTCTGATTTATCTACAACAGAATGAACCACCAATTACTCTGGTACATGTTTTATGCGGCGGATGCACTTCTGGTCGCAGTTTTCAAAATCTTTCCAATCTTTCCTTTCACGTTAGATTAAATACGACAAAAACAGAATCAGATTTGGAATGACACAAGGGTGAATTTATTATGACAGAATGTTGATTTATTTTTATTTCTATTTTTTGGTGAATTATTCCTTTAAGAACAACCTTTTTTTTCTTACTCCATTGCCATTATCACCTCTCGTTTCCCTTCGAACCACTCTCAAAAACAAATGTTTGCAAAGGTAACACGACTTGTACATGAAATATAAGATCAATATAAGTATCATTTAGGAGAAAACCATTTTTTTCAGTAAATGAGAGAGAACAATTGCATATTTACTAAATTTTACAGTATTTGCTGCTAATAGAGCTTTTCAAAACAGTTTAGAGCATCCAACAGGGAACTCCTCAGTCTGTGACAAAAAAGGCTAAAATTTTATAGCAATATGTATCATCATCATATGTTCCTCCATACTTTGCATTACATTTTCATGTGAACTGACCTCTTTCCATATCCTTGTCCATTATTGGGATTTGTCTCAGTCTTATTGGTTTGTCTCAGTCTTTGTTTAATACTGTGTTGATCTGCCTAAATCTTTTCACAAAACCCAGAAGGTAAGTCAGCGTTTGTTCTCTTATTTTGACTTTTATCTTGTTTTTGCAATTGTAGTTGATTTGTTTGATATTGACTGTGAATATACATTTGAGGGCGATGTTATTAGCCCTCCTGTGACATTTTTATTCATTTTCAAATATTTCGTAAGTTATTTTTAACAGAGCAAGGATATTTTCACAGAAATTGTCATAATGTTGTTATTTAAGTAGTTATTTTCTGGGTAAAGTCTTGTTTCTTTCAGGTTGGCTGCAATAAAAGTGTTTGAGGTCAATATTATTAGAGATAGTTCACCTAAAAGTGAAAGCATCCTGTTACTTTACTCACCCACCGGTCATCCAAGATCTAGGTGACTTTTTCGATCTTCAGTAGAACATTATGGAAAATTTTGGACTGAATCCGTGGCCCTTGGTGATTCCTGTAAACTCAGTGAATGGTGATTTTTAAGATTAAAAATAAACCCATACAAACAAGTCCGAACCAATAGTCATGGCTAGGGCCACACGAAATCTGCGCATGCAGAAATCCACAGATTTCCGCAGATTTTTAGCCAATCATGCAGTCTATGTCTTTACTTGTTTAGATGTTTGTAAATTGATATTGATTTCGTCATATTATTTTACTATTCTTCAGCCGAGAAAAAAAACATAAAATAATGGATTTTTCTACAGTGTAATATAAAAATGTTCATATGATTTATTTACAATACATTTTTCTGTCTTTTAGTAATGTTGGTAACACTTTATTTTGATGGTCCATTTGAGTATTAGTAGACTGTCTACTTAATATCTGTTGA
This sequence comes from Danio albolineatus, assembly GCA_903798035.1. Lineage (NCBI taxonomy): Eukaryota > Metazoa > Chordata > Actinopteri > Cypriniformes > Danionidae > Danio > Danio albolineatus. Next base: position 553,491 of record CAIGQQ010003715.1, read on the forward strand.
TACTGACATTTAACAGACATTATTGGACTATAGGAAACTTTGCAAGTACATGTCAACTTACACTAACCCTACCCCCAACTCCAACCCTAACCCCAACCTAACAGTCTACTTATAATCTAATGAGAATTAGTTGCAATGTAATTTAAATTCAACGGACCATCACAATAAAGTGTGACCGATATGCAGGGCCAGACGGAATCTGCGGACATTTTTTGCTATTTCTGCGGAGTATTTTATTAAAAATCTGCGGATTTATGCGGAAAGATTTTGGGAGTATCATAACAAAAAACTTAATATATTAAATAAAAAGTAATACCTTTTTAACTTTTATTTAATGTTTACAATGCGAATCCAATTAGATCCACTTTATTTGGTAAACAAAGTAAGTCTCTCACATAAAATCTCTACTAAAAGACAGAAAATAGTACTTTACAAACTGTATTGTAAAAAAAATAATATGAATATTTTCATATTAGTCAATATTATTACTGAAATTAATTTGAAAACTAAAATAAATATACATTTACACACATTTACACCAGTAAATGAACAGAATCAATGATGGGCTAAAAAAAAAAATCTGCGTAAATCTGCGGAATTCTGCGCGGAAATCTGCGGAATTCTGCACGCGCAGATTCCGTGTGGCCCTACCGATATGTTAGATGAGAGACTTGCTATAGTTATCGGTTAAGTGGATTTGCATTAAATTAAAGTTAAAAACATATTATTTTTTATTTCATATATAAAGTTTTTACTTACGATACTCCCAAAATCATTCCACAAAAATCTGCAGAAATTTTACAAAAATTATGCGCAGAAATAGCAAAAAATATCCGCAGATTCAGTCTGGCCCTAGTCATGGCTCGTGATGACACACTGAGGTCTTGTAAAGCTGAATAATTGATCTGTATAAGCAACTGATTATTATTTACAATATTATTAGCATTATTCCACAGGTCAAACAGATATTTAGTCCGAATCTAGTCTTTTTGTAAATCAATCAAATGTATGTGTTGCCAAATGCATATGTACAATATTGCAAAAGGTTAGCTAGCTAACAAGGTCAGCTGTGATCGTTTAAGTTGTAACAGTAGTAACATGAATGCTAGTAATATAATGTTGATTAGTCATGTGCTAATGGTATTTAAATTATCGACTAAATCAAATTGTAATGGCAATACTACTTTTGATTAGATGTAAATACAGGGAACAGTGTTTTAGTGAGGACCACCATGTTCTATGGTCAGTGAAAGAAGAAAAGGACAGGACTAGCTCTTCCTGCAGATGAAAGTGTGGATGAGATGGGTGTTAGTGACCATAAGAATGATGCAGATTGGACATCTGATAAGAGCGGTGATGGAGAGAGTTCAAGTATGTTATCTCAGAGGCAGATAAGACAGGCGTAGTATAGTATATAGTATAATATGTAAACATTTTTAGCTAATAGCTACATTATTCTGATGCATCTGAATATATTAGACTTGGGACCAATTCTATCGCTTAGCCGTTCCCCTGTCCCAATTTCTCCAGAAGAAAAAAATATAGGACATACAAAAACTCCTTGCTCTGTTAAACATCATTTGGGAAATGTTTGAATAAGAACCAAAAATTTCACAGGAGGGCTAACAATTGTGACATTGACTGTATCACAAGTTGTTACTGTCATTAACCCAATGGTTGATCTGTTTGCCTTAGATGGACCCTCATGAAAACATCCTTCTCACTCCATTGGAGATCAAAAATGAAATGGGCACGTCGGAGTTAACCCTGGGTTTGGGTGACCCCCGTGCGACCATGCTGGCCTATGACAGCACCACACTGCAGTACCGGAAAGCCGGCCTGGCCAGGCACAACTTTGGACGCAATGCGCTGGAACGCCACGTTGCTCAGAAGAAGAGCCGACTACGGCGGCGCGCTTCCCAGCTTAAAATCACCATCCCTGACTTAACTGACGTGAATTCGATCGACAAATGGTCGAGGATGATCTTCCCCACAGTATTTTCATTCTTCAATGTTGTCTATTGGCTTTATTATGTCAACTAACTGGATAGTGGGGCACATCCGAGAAGCGCCACTTATTTTTATGTCCGTATATATATTCTTCCGCTTTCCTGCCATCTGATTTTGCAATACAAGCAGGACTTATGTTGACAGATTCAAATCAGGACTTATTCTCGTTGACCTCGAGTTCACCTTAATTGCTGGCTGACACAGATATTTTGAAGAGGTTAAGAACAAACGGTGCCTGCTCAAAAAAAAAAAAAACATCAACAACAAAAAAACATTAGTTTCTCAATATTTATTAATTAATTAATTTATTTATTTATTTATTTATTTATTTATTTATTTATTTATTTATTTATTATTCATTTATTTATTTGTTTGTTTGTTTGTTGGTTGGTTTAATTATTCATTCATGCATTTATTCATTTATTTATTTATTTATTTGTTTTTTGTTTAATTATTTAATCATTCATTATTCATTTATTTATTTATTTATTTTATTATTCATTTATTTGTTTGTTTGTTTGTTTGTTTAATTATTCACTCATGCATTTATTCATTTATTTATTTGTTTGTTTGTTTAATTATTTAATTATTCATTATTTATTTATTTATTTATTCATTTATTTATTTTATTTTTTTATTTTTTTTACTTTATTTATTTATTTATTTGTTTGTTTATTTATTAAATTATTTCATTTAATTATTCATTCATTGATTTATTTGTTTATGTATTTAATTATTCATTCATTTGTTTATTTATTTATTTGTTTATTTATTTGTTTAATTATTTACTTTTTCATTTATTTATTTAAATTAAATTATTTATTTATTTTTATATTTTCTTCTCAGTATCGGCCTGCTGTCTTGTAATCAATTCAAATAGGTGTGAGTCCTTTCTTTCTTTCTGTCTTTCCTTCTTTCTTTCTTTCTTTCTTTCTTTCTTTCTTTCTTTCTTTCTTTC
>CAIGQQ010003715.1:556468-589715 GCA_903798035.1 Danio albolineatus
CTTTCTTTCTTTCTTTCTTTCTTTCTTTCTTTCTTTCTTTCTTTCTTGCTTTCTTTCTTTCTGTCTTTCTTTCTTTATTGGATGCCTTTACAGATGAATAGGCTTTTTAACCGTCTTCAAACATTATACATATTCATAGTAATTTTGTTTTAATAAGCCAGCAATTAAGGAATCTCTTGGCATTGTTAACAAACAAACAAACTAACAAAGAAAAAAAAAAGAGTAAACAAATGAAATATTTGCTTTTGTGTTATGTATTGTAAATATCTTGTATAGGATTCTTAAAATACTCTTTGAATTCAGAAGAAGAGAGTAGCTCTGTGTTTACATATGAAATGATGCGAAAAGAGCGAACTATTCAAACGATGGAGGGGCTCGTTTTGGAGAAACCATACTTGATGAATGACGAATTCCATGTAAAAGAGCCAACAGCATCCTCCACCTGTGAAAAGGGCATATGAATATAGTTAAGCTTTACAATGCTTGAAAAAAAAAAGAGATAAAAGCACAATACTGACCAGATGAAACTGAGGAAAGTATATATACACACACATCTTTATTTATACGTTTACTTTTGATTGCGAATTTTTATACTATTTGTTTTAGTAATAATGGAACTACTATCATTCAGTCATAATCAATTCATTTCCGAATACATTAAGTCATTATGACCCTGCATGTAAAATATATATATTGTTTTTCCGTCAAGGTCCACGGTTTATATTTTATCATATGTTATACACTGCAAAAATGCTTTAAGTACTTGGAGTTGTCTTGTTTTTAGTCAGATATCTAAAACATTGAATAATATGAAACAATATTAAGTTTTATATATCTCAAAAATGAGAACGTTTTCTTTAAAAAAGCGAAATAATTATTGCTATGCTCACTAAAAACTATTTTTGTGCACCTTTTGAGAATTTTTTTGGGTCATCTTAATTGACCCTTCACTAAGCCACACCCGAAAACCGCCACACACCAATCGTGGCTTAGCAATCGTAGCTACTCGCAGGAGATCTGTCAAGCTTTCGAGCAAGAAAAACAAGCCCAAGCGTTGTGCATATGGATCGTGCAAATCTGATACCCGGTATCCGAAAAATTCGGACGGAGTGGTGAATTTATCTTCCCTTTCCAAAACCTAAAACCAAAGGGGAGAAATGCCAGCATGGATCAAGCTGTGTGAGGGGCCCAAAAGTTGGTTTTAGGTGCTGAAAATTTCGAAAATTCGAAGCAGAAATGTAAAACATACATTTTACTTTTAAAAGTACTCAACCGTGAGAGACATTTTGACCAAAATTAATAATGAAAATAATGCATATAGTAATCAATTGAACATTTATTTATTTGTTTGATTATTTATTTATTTATTGTGTGGAAATAAATCATTTTAAATATATGTATACATGAGCAATATCATATTCGTAGCAGTGCGATGTAGCTGTATATCGTCACTGGTGGGAGGCATGCGTTGGCTCGAGGCCCAGGCCGAGTGCCTGAGTGTTCCACCAATGCCAATATATAGCCATATTGCACTGCTACGAGTGTGAAATTGTGTTTATACAACAGTTCGATGGCATAATCTTGTATATAAAAAGTAAATCAAACACGACGTCAAAACTGCAGAAGCCGTTACTAATTCACCAACGTCACTTTAGTGCTAATATTTGAATTGATTCTCTAGCATAATGTCTAAAGTGATGACAAACCAGGTTATTTTGCGCACAATTTAAGATTATAAGGCTGAACGGCATGAAATGCCATCAGTCTACAGAGATTGCCCAGTGTTTCTCTGTTGCAATCAGGAGATCACAATAATTAACCCCAAAAAAAGTCAAAGAAAATCAAACACTACCAGATTACTATGCTATAAATACAGCACTACAACATACAAAAGAGAGAGATCGACTTAAAACGCCACACATCGGCTGTAGTTTGAAATACGAAAAGAAAACGCTGAGTTTTTTTCCCTGAATTATGTGGCCTTTGTCTTTTGGTGCAACCTTCGTTGCTCTGCTCAGTATGACAAGCTGATGACTGCTGAAGGGCTGAATCTCCGCAATTATAAATATTTACAATAGGCAGTAAATAAGGCGATAAAGAAACTACATAAGTACAATCTATCTACAAAATTATTAGGGGCCGTAAAAGCCGCAAAAGCTGCACAATCCAGTCATTTTCCATGTTTCAAGCTACGAATATTTGGATTAATGTTACATATCAACAGACCAAAACAGAGATATGATCACAAACTGAGCACTTGCGATCAAATTGCTTCACCCGCAGCTGTTTTTCAGTCATTTATATCCCTCAGGTCCATGTCAGAGCTACAATTGACCGATGTTTTCGTCGGTCTTTTGGAGATTTAGTCATTGGTGACAATGTTATAGCGGGTTAGTGTCTGCTTTCATATTTGCTGTCGAATGGTTATTTGCTGGTAGGGAAAATCTGTTCACTTCTGCTATTTATACTTTGATTTGCATTTCAATGTATTCGTTTTTATTTTTACATTCTTCGGGTAACTCAATAACACAAACGTTTCGGCACAATGTCTTCCTCAGTGTGTAACACAATCCTCTCCCTCCACCCCTTTTATCCCACAGTCAATCACATTGCGTCATTAGACGACCGCTTCATAATCGGAAAAACAATCTCATTTTCGTTTCGTCATTCCATGATTAACCGCCATATTTAAAACTTTATTTTACAGAGGAATAACATATTAATTATCATCATTTATTAAGTGTACATCAATACAATGTAAATCCAACAACCCATAACATTAAAAATACATGATTAAAGATTAAAGGTAATTATTTGTGCCGATTTTAAATTTAAAAAATCTACATTTTGTTTAAATTCAACACATGTAAATTGTTTGCAACAATTTTGCCGAAATCTGTGTTTTTTTTTGTTGGTTTTTTTCCAGTGAAAATTTTTTAAAAAGCTTAAGGAAGTAATCATTAATATTGATTATCTGTCCGTAATAACTAAACATCAAATGATTTAATGAAACACCATTAAAAACGCGTTAACCGTGGGCCTAAACGTATGCAGAAAATCGAGTTCATATGCATTACTCATGTCTAATCATGCATCTCTATCTCGCACTGCATGCAATACATTGAAAACAAATACATATTTGCCAAACTGATCACTGCGCTCGAAACAATCACCAACCAATGAGAGTAACTGTAAATTTAAGAAAGCTGATTGGCTGAACTTGCGCATGGTGACTATCCCTGTGTGTGGGCATACATATGCATTCACATACTCGCTCTCTTTCTCTCACACACACAGGTATTCACCACACACAAGTTAATGCCGAATCCATTAAAATTAATACCGGAACGCAAAACACGAATTTCTGACATTTTCCGGAGCAAGATCCGGCTCAAATTAAGCACTGCTGAACACTGAAATTTTTTTTTTAAAAATGATTCCTTGGATTTACCAATTTTCATTTAATTCTAAGTGGTTGTAAACGATTTATTTGTGCTGATTTTAAATTTAAAAAATCAAAATTTTGTTTAAATTCAACAAATATAAATTGTTGGCAACAATTTTGCCAAAATCTGTTTTTTTTTTTTCAGTGAAAAAGTTTTAAAAAGCTTAAGGAAATAATCATTAATGTTGATTATCTATCCGTGATAACTAAACATCGAATGATTTAATGAAGCACTATTAAAACGCGTTAACCGTGGGCCTAAACGCATGCAGAAAATCCAGTTCATATGTATTACTCATATCTAGGGCCAGACAGAATCTGCGGACATTTTTTGCTATTTCTGCGCAAAATTTTGTTAAAAATCTGTGGATTTATACGGAATGATTTTGGGAGTATCATTACTAAAACCTTAATATATGAAATAAAAAGTAATACATTTTAAACTTTTATTTAATGTTTGCCAATTAAATCCACTTTATTTGGTAAATAAAGCAAGTCTCTCATATAAAATATCTACTAAAAGACAGAAAACAAACTGTATTGTAAATAAATCATATGAATATTTTCATATTAGTCAGTAATATTAGTAAAATTAATTTAAAAACTGAATAAATATAAGTTTACACACATTTACTCAAGCAAATAAATTGAATTAATGATGGGCTAAAATTCTGCGCGCGTAGATTCTGTGTGGGCCTACTCATGTCTAATCATGCATCTCTATCTGGCACTGCATGCAATACATTGAAAACAAATACATATTTGGCGAGTCCTACTGCCAAACTGATCTCAGAAATAGAAAAAAATCAAAGGAACTTGGCCTAAATTACTATATTATCAGCTTTTAAAGTAATATGATGATCTATATAATTTAATTATAATCATAAATGTGTGAATTAATTGAACGCAATAGGTTATTAATAGTGATTGTATATTCATAATGATGGTAATTGATTATGTAACAATTACGTGTCATTAAAAACATTCATTTATTCCATTCATCAATGCTTAAAGGGGACCTATTATGCTTAAATCACTTTTATAAGGTGTTTAAACACAGTTTTGTCGTATGAGTGTGTGAATTTAACCAGCTTCTAATGGTTAACATGTATTAACTACATTTTTTATAATCACACTTGATGAAAACAGTCTGCAGAAACACTTTGATTGGCATTCTCTCTTTGTACGTGTCATCAGAGGGGGAAAGCCCCGCCCATTAGTGGCGATCTCTCCCTCGTTAGCATAGGGCGTTAGTCTAGTTTTCAAATCTGTCACTATGCTGACACACATGCATTTGTAGCTCCGCCCTCTTTTAAAAAGAGCACAATCTCATTTGAATTTAAAGCGACAGTCACCAAAACGGCACAATTAGGATAATAGCCTAAAACGAGCAGTTTTAGCGAGTTATAAAACATTATCTGTGTGGTATTTTTAACTGGGACTTCACATACACACTCTGGGGATTGATCAGGGATTTATTTTCCATCATGGTAAACAAAGCATAATAGGTCCCCTTTAAAACATATGTATATTTCTTTGAGATATTACTCATGTTGGATTCGTGTTGTTTAATTCTTTGCCAATCCGTGATCAAAATTGGTTTGATTCAGTCTAGAAGATATCAACTTTAAGCGGTGTACATTATTAAAAGGAAACGATATAAGGTAAAACTTGGGCATTAGGGCTTATTTTAATATATTCTAAAAAAAAAAAGAACTATTTCTAGATGTAAATACGAATATGGAAATGCTACTAAACACCCAATCGGAGTGGGGTGCTTGCGTGTAAATACAGGATACTTTCTAACGATGTGCTATGTAATATTTCTACACTTTCTGGTTTGTACTTTTACTGGCTAATGCAAAGGTTACTACTAAGCAATGCTATGGACAAATACTTGGTGATGAATCAATAATGTAAATAATTTGAGACACGCCACTTAGTAAACAAACGTGACTTGTTTTTCATATCACACTTTTGGTCCTTAAGGAAAGAATGTTCTTATTATAAGTCAGTACAACCCTGCATTATTTATGATTATATTGGCGATCAGAAAGCTACAATGATTATTTCCCCCCTTTGTTTTGTTTTCAACTATAGACTCACTGGCCACTTTATTAGGTACACCTGTGTGACTTCTTGTTAATGCAAATTTCCAGCCTCGCCTTGTCGTTTGGTCAAGACGATCATACGGAGCATCAGAATGGGGAAGAAAGGTGATTTAAGGGTCTTTGAACGTGGCATGGTTGTTGGTGCCAGACAGGCTGGTCGGAGTATTTCAGAAACTGCTGATCTACTGGGACTTTCACGCACAACCATCTCTAGGGTTTACAGAGAATGGTCTGAAAAAGAGAAAATATCCAGTGAGCGGCAGTTCTGTGGGCGCAAATGCCTTGTGGAGAGGAGAATGGCCAGACTAGATCAAGCTGAAGAGCATCTCTGAATGCACGACACATCGAACCTTGAGGCATGTGGGCTACAGCAGCAGAAGACCACACCAAGTGCCACTCCTGTCAGCTAAAAACAGGAAACTGAGGCTACAGTTGGCAAAGGCTCACCAAATTTGGACAATAGAAGATTGGAAAAACGTTGCCTGGTTGCCTGAGTCTCGATTTCTGCTGCAACATTCAGATGGTAGGGTCAGAATTTGACGTCAACAACATGAAAACATGGATCAATCAAGGCAGTTCTGAAGGCGAAAGGGGGTCCAACCCAATTCTAGTAAGGTGTACCTAATAAAGTAGTCGATGAGTGTATTTTCCATCTCAGGTCCTGGAAATGACTAAATACCGCAATTAGGCCTTTTTAGCTGTTCTAACTGAACATCGTGTATGATTGTGTGTGTGACTAACAGAGACACAGAAACAAAGAAAGGTTTAATGAATGTGTGTGAGCACCAGTTTCAAAGAACTAGAGAAAATGCACAAATGTCAAACTCTCTGCTTTTCTTTCTGTTTGTGCCTCTCGTTATTTTACTTCAGTGTTGACTTAATTCATATTTAGATACTTACGTAGTGCTCCAACACAAGCAGAACATTTATTTAAAGGGATGGTTCACTCAAACAAGTCATCATTTACTCAATGTTTACTTGTTTCAGACCTTTATGAGTTTCTTTTTTCTGTTGAACACAATTAATGATTAAAACCTGTACTTCTATAGCATTTGTTTTTCTTGCTATGGAAATAAATTGTTACAGGTGTAACGGAGGCCAGCTAGTGAAGTGCTATGCAGGTAAACCTCACTCATTTGACCTCAAAAGGTGCTCTAGCGACAGACACTAGAGGCCATGGACTTTAGCCTCCTTGTTAGAGCAACCAACTCCCATGCAAAGAGTCACCGGTTCAATCCCAGCTCAAAATGAGTTGGGTGCAGTAGGACCAGTGGGTTACGTGTGGGGGCTCGTCCGGGATAGGATTGAGGTTTAGGGGGGTGAGTGTAATAGAGGGCAGCTAGCAAAGTGCTATGCAGGTAAATCTCACTCATCTGACCTCAAAAGGTGCTGTAGTGACAGACACTAGAGGTCATAGCTTTTAGCCTCCTTGTTAGAGTAAACAACTCCCATGCAAAGAATCGCTGGTTCAATCCCAGCTAAGCATGGGTTGGGTGCAGTAGGACCGGTGGGTTACACATGGGGGCTCGTCCGGGATGGGAGTAAGGTTTAGAGGGGTGAGTGTAACGGGGGCCAGCTAGCGAAGTGATATGCAGGTAAACCTCACTCATTTGACCTCAAAAGGTGCTTTAGCGACAGACACTAGAGGCCATGGCCTTTAGCCTCCTTGTTAGAGCAACTAACTTCCATGCAAAGAATCACTGGTTCAGTCCCAGTACATCATGGGTTGGGTGCAGTAGGACTGGTGGGTTACATGTGGTGGCTCGTCCGGGATGGGATTGAGGTTTAGGGGGATGAGTGTAAGGGAGGAAAGCTAGCAAAGTGCTATGCAGGTAAATCTCACTCATCTGACCTCAGAAGGTGCACTAGCAATAGACACTAGAGGCCATGGCCTTTAGCCTCTTTGTTAGAGCAACCGACTCCCATGCAAAGAATCACCAGTTCAATCCCAGCTCAGCATGGGTTGGGTGCAGTAGGATAGGTGGGTTACACATGGGGGCTCGTCCGGGATCGGATTAAGGTTTAGGGGGGTGAGTGTACAGAGGCCAGCTAGCGAAGTGCTATGCAGGTAAACCCCACTCATCTGACCTCTAAAGGTGCTCTAGCAACAGACACTAGAGGCCATGGTCTTTAGCCTCCTTGTCAGAGCAACCAACTCCCATGCAAAGAATCACCAGTTCAATCCCAGCTTAGCACGTCTTGAGAGCAGTAGGACTGGTGGGTTACACATGGGGGCTCGTCCGGGATGGGAGTGAGATTTATGGGGGTGAGTGTAATGGAGGCCAGCTAGCGAAGTGCTATGCAGGTAAACCTCAGCCCTTTGACCTCAAAAGGTGTTCTAGTGACAGACGCTAGAGGCCATGGTCTTAAGCCTCCTTGTTAGAGGACCCGACTCCCATTCAAAGAATCGCCGGTTCAGTCCAGCTCAGACCTGGTTGGATGTAGTAGGACGGGTGGGTTACACAGGTTTTCAGCTTTTTAAACATATATTCTAAGTAGAATACAGAAATGATTAAAAGTCTGAAAGTAAATAGTGAGTAAATGTTCAGTTTAATGAACCGTCCCTTTAAGAATAATGTAGTTGAGTCAGAAAATGTACTTTCTTTTTTTAGATTTATTTATTTTATTTTTTTGGTGTGTGTTCACATGTTCACAGTTTATAAGCCTTAGCTTGCGTTCACAGTGGAGACATAACGATCTCTCACACCAGAAATCAACAATCCCGATATATCTGATGCACAGAGGCTCATCAGATGCATATGGACTGACGGACAAAAACAAAAATCTGTTACAGTGATTTGAAAATCTATGAACCCTCAATAAACTCTTTAAAAAACTGATATGTTCAATGTTTATGGTTTTATTTTGGTGTAAAGTTTTCTTACTCTCTCTGAACTTCTCATAAATAAATATCCTCAAGTCTGATATTCAGACATCTGAGCCACACATTCAGAGCGAACACTGCTGATCTATGTTTAATATAATTCAAAAATCATATCAGAAACCATATTTTTGTGTTTATCGCTTGAACTTTCTGTAATTCTCCCTTACTACGAATGGAAATGTCATTACATTTACAAAAGAAAAAAAACTCCCATAACATTTATCCATTTTCCTTTAGCTTAGTCCCTTCATTTTGTCAGGGATTACCACCACGGAATGAACCGCCAACTATTCAAGCATATGTTTTATGCAGCGATACTGGAAAACAAGCATACACACTCTCGTTCATACACACGCACACTCATAACCCATGGCCAATTTAGTTCATCCAATTCCCCTATAGCGCATGTGTTTGGACTGTGGAGGAAACCAGAGCACCTGGAAGAAACCCACTCTAGCACAGGGAAAATATGCAAACTCCATACAGAAATGCCAGCCTACTGGTCCAACCGTGACTCCTACCAGTGACCATGGACAACTGAGCCACAATACAACCATCTACATTTATATTAAAGAAACATACCGTCAACCAGCTTACAGATTTTTACTGCAGCATTTTTTTTAAATCGTTGAAGTCATCAATATTTTAGTTTAAGTATGGCTATTAATGTTATAGATATAAATTGAGTGCTAATATGTATGTGCAATTATGCAATACGCAAGAGATTTTGTTTTATGTATGCACAAGCATTTCTTAGATATGCACAGGGTTTGAAAAGAACACCCGCTAACACCCTGCAAATTAACACACCAGGCAATTTGACGGGCTTTGATTAATAAATGATGTCCTTTCACTTCAGAAGTAATTATTATCCTCTAAAGAGATTCTCAAACATTTGAAAGCAAAGATTAAAGTGTGTCACACAGAGTGAAATACCCCGTTTTTAAAACCCAAGCATAACACAGAAAAAGAAAAGAGTTCTTTTCTTTTAAAGAGCCCCTATTATAAATAAAAAGGGTCATATTTTGGTTTTGGGGGTCTCCAACAGCAGGCTAATATGCATGCATTGTCAAAAAACACTTTTATTGTCTTATAAAATGCATTTAATTTTACCTCGTTATCCCAGCGACTCCTTTATGAATCGTTCAGCGATTCATTTGTTCCGAAACCCCTCCATAGCGCGATGCTAAACTGCGCTGATTGGACCGATGATCCAGTCTGTTGTGATTGGTCGACATCATTCAGCGCGAGAGAATGCCCACCACGGCTTATCAATATTGAAGTAGTCATAGTGTGTGCGTGAGCATATCCGCCAACACTCGTTTTTCCCTGGAGTCGGCCGTATTTCAGACACCTCACCCCCAAAACCAACCCCCCGGTCTCCCAGCATATTACTCTGTTCTTAACCGTGAGTAAAAACAGCGACACACATGCAGTATTAATGCACACAGCGGCAAAAGCTGAACCATTATGAAACAGGACCACCACATTTGTGTAGGAGAGCTGATGTAGCCATAGCAACGACAAACAGCAGAGGAACACGAGTTCACAAACGCATTTTAATCCGTAAACAAAGCGGCACGCTTCGCGTTTACAACGTGCTTTTAGACGCGATATGAGAATACAAGTTAACCAGATACACCAGTGGTCCTCAAACTTTTTTCTCCAAGTACCACCTCAGAAAAAAAATGTCTTTCCAAGTACCACCATTATGACCAGTCCTGAAATACAGTAGCATAATAGGCATAATTAAGCATCTACAGCCCCGCACAGTTCAAAAACTAGGCGGATTCATTCTTATTATTATGAATGTTTATTATTATTATTATTATTATTATTTATCAGCCACTTTAAATATTCTAAATAGTTTGAACAGAGAAATTAGAAATGAGATCTGCTTACTGTGCATTAGAGTAGGCTTTGTGTGTCAGAAAAGCAAGTGATTAAACTATACCTGTCAACACTGGGATATAAAAATACAGGATACGCCCCCAACAACCATTACAAATACGGGGAGGAAAATCGCTTCAAATGAAAGAATACATAACAAACATCGGAAAACTGAAAATAAAATAAAAGGTTTAGCCTATTAAAAATAGTTGATCACATCTGTGTCATCGTACGCATCAAAGGGTTAAAAGTGTGTTCATTTTTTAACTTTAATTATTTAGCGATTTCTGCGCGTTCCACAAGAAGTAAGCCTAGAGATAAGGGGGGGGTGTTCCATCTGTTCCAGATGAGGCCGATAACAATGGTGTCGTCCGCAAGACGAATATTTATATATCATATCAAGACAAATAATTTGGAAATGGATATTGGCCAATTTAAAGTGACTTTCTTTCCCTCTATCTAAATTTGGACAGTCATTTAAAAGCCATTCTCATATTAATTCTGAATATAGCACAGATCTGTTGGCTGTATAGCTAAAAAGAGAGTACAGAAAAGAAAAGGACTGCAGTTATTTTGAAAGAGAATGTATATTTTGCAGTGTGTTTTCCATATTGTGTGTGCATGTGTGGCCTTATGCGGCAAAGCAAAACTCCCTCCAGGCACCTTCATGTAGGATGACAAGAGATGCAGTCTGTACAGCCTCGGTATGAATGGAAAACCGATGTAGCGACTGAGTTCATTTATATTTAAAAAGACGCTTGGAGGTACAGCGGGGCAGAATCCTGAAGGAAGTCTGTACTTTGTTTGTATAGAGTGAGCTGATGATACATACTGGCAATGTGCAACTAAATTCAGAGAGAAAGCCATGTTCAATTACATTGCTGTCAGGATTCAAAACTGTGTCTGTGTTTTCTGTACAGTGGATACTGACTTAAAATTCATCTACAGTGCTGTAAAAATTTTTTTAAAAAAGATTATCCAAGCAAACTTTATTGTATTTTATTATTATGTGTTGTGTATTTAAAGCTACAGTGTTTCGGAAACAAAAAGCAAATATAAAAAGAAACAAAGGCAGTGTGAGTAAACACTGAATATCTTACATTTGAATTATATTTTGTTTAAATAAAGAAATGAAGAAAGAATACAGAAAAACAAATAAATAAACACACAACAAAATAAATACAGAAAAGCAAATGAATAAATACACAAATAAATAAACATAAATAAATAAATACAATTCCAAATTCAAAACTCTAAATTATATTTTGTTTAAATAAATACATATTACAAAAAATAAATAAATAAATAAATAAAGACAAATAAAGGAATAAATATTACAGAAAAACAAAGAAATAAATACATAGATAAATAAACACACATGATAAATAGATAAATAAATAAATAAATATTACAGAAAAACAAATAAATAAATAAATAAATAAATAATAAATATTACAGAAACACAAACTAACTAACAAATACATAAATGAATAAATAAACACACAATAAATAAAAATATACATTAATAAATAAATAAATAAATAAGTTAACAATGCATACAAATAAACATATAAATAAACAAATAAATAAATAAATACACAAATAAAGAAAGAAATAAACAGACAATTAAAAGAATGAATTAATTTATTAGTTATTAAATAAATAATACAGAAAAACAAATAAATAAACAACTAAATAATACAGAAAAACAAACAAATACATTAATACACAAATAAATAAATGAAATCCCAAATTCAAAACATTAAATTATATTTTGTTTAAAAAATAAATAAATAACTAAATACTACAGAAAAACAAACAAATAAGTAAATAAATACAAAAAAAACAAATAAATACATACACAAATAAATACATACACAAATAAATAAATAAATAATACAGAAAAAATAATAAATCAATCAATCAATCAATCAATCAATCAATCAATCAATCAATCAATCACAAGTGGATCTGCATTTGCAGTGATGTTACTGATTTCTAAATATACCAAAATGCATTTCTAATTCAGCTGGACTAAATGCGAGAAAATTTCATTTAAAACAGCACTGAAATATAACCTGTTCAAAGTTAGTAAAATTATCCAGTAACACACAATGCCTGAAATCAAATATTTCAGAAAATGAGGAGGAATCGCATGTAGATGTTTTCTCCCCTCTGCTTTGTGAAGCATAATGGCTGAATGCACAGCAGTGTTGAGTTATGGCGCACATTACTGTGATAACACTGGAAGACCCATGTGTTTTATATCTGTGGCTCTTTGTGTTCAGCAGAGCAGGTCTAATCCAGTGTTTCACAGTCTCATTACACTCAACTTCTGTTGACTTTGATATAAAAACTCACTCTAGTGAAAATATGTGACCCAGGACCACAAAACCAGTCAAAAGAGTTCATTTTTGGAAATTGACATTCAAACAAAATGTTGAAGTGTGTATATATATATATATATATATACACTCTAAAAAACGTTGGGTTATTAATGTAACCCAATAGTTGAGTTAAAAATATTAACTGCTTTGTTGGGTTATTTTAACCTTTTATTGGGTTATTTATTTTATAACTCAACCAGTTGGGTTAAGATTTTTAAATTCAACAGTCAACTGATGTAACTGACACAGAACAGCTATGTGTGCGTGATGTTGTTTTGCGTTATAAAGTGTATTTAAGCTCTATAACGCAGTAATATTGTTTTTGTTTCTTTATCAAAGGGGCTCTCAACCGTGCCGTGCGTGTTTTTTTATATCCGTTTCACCTGGACTCGTAATTAGTGATGAGGCAAACGCGCGCTTCATAGCCGGTCTATCTGCGGATAGAAACGCTTTCTCTTCCTCCCGGGTTTATTGTTGGAGAAACTACAGTTGTTTGGAGAAACTAACACACATATTTGACATTTTCGGCCGTCATTCTTGCCTTTAAGACCCAGCGGAGACAATCAACCCGGAGTCGTGTCTTTTGGTTAAGGTATGTTTTTTTTTTTTATTAAAAACATTGTCCTTTCGCTAGGAAACTATATTGTAACATCTAAATGCTAATATGGTCACATAAATATGATACATTTTATTCAGGAAGTTGCTGGTTTTGCCAAGAAGTACGGAATCGGAGCATTATATTATTGGTTATTACTCGCCGCTAGGGGGCGCTAAATGGATCGCAACGTTTCATTCTGTAGCCAAGAAGAAGAGCAGAGCAGAGGCTTGTTGCTATATCAAATCAGAAGAGGATTCGTTGTCCATTTCAAGGTACTTGATTATCAACTAATGACAGTTAAATGTTATTACAGTTTGTCTGTACTATATTAAAGGCCCTGAAAATGGCATTTTCCCACATCTACAGGAATAGAAACCACACCCTGATAATGTTAGATGCTAATAGAAATGTTTTATCTGTTAAATATGTTAAATATGTCATACAACAATTAAATATAAGCATATATATATATATATATATATATATATTTGTGACATCTGTTAGCTTTGTATTGTAATAATACAAAGCCCTTAAACATGCATTGCCTTGCACCGTTTTCAATACAGGTGAGATTTTAGTGATGCTGTGACCACTGAAATAACAATTGTTGTCCATCAGCTCACGTTAATTTGGGGTTTAATTTTTTCTTTTTGTTTGTTCCGTGTAGGTTGCGCTGGACTGAGCGAGCTTTGGACCTCCTTGATAATCTTGTTGAGAAAAGTGAGAAAATAACAGCTCTGTATTTTGTAATATTAACATGATGTAAAAATGCACCGCTACACACACTTAAGCAATATCATATATTGTAAAGGTGTCTTTACGTCACCATATTTCTTAAAATCAAATTATACATTTGTAATTCTTCTTTAAATGCATTTATACATCTCTGAACAGCACTGGCAGTGTGTAAAGACACAAATGCCTCTATCAGAAATGCTTCTGTGCCTTATTTGAGTGTGAATTTGGTATTAGACTCTGTATCAGGCATGAGGCCACAGGTAAGTACAGATGACTGATAGAGTCTAAGCACAGTTCAGAAATTTCAGAACTCCTGGAACAGTTGACCAAATAAATTGAGATATTACGAACATTAACCTTTTTATATTAATCGTTGCGTTATGACAGTTTACTGACAGGTTTCAGTTATTACAGTAGAAATCTGTGATCAGGAGTTTCTCTCTTTTGCAAGTTTCTGGGCATGTGAATTAAGCACACTGATGAACATCAGTGCACAATTGACCATGTAAAATGGACCTTATTTGCCCACCAAATTTGCAAATGTGATGCACCTTAAGAACTCTTGAGCACCTTAAGACTAATCCTGCAGTTAAAAGTGCACATTTTCATAGTTTTTTTTCTCTCTCTCTCTATCTGTTTAAGATACCCCTGGAGATAACCACTTGCAGCCTTCCAGTTATCATTTCCCCATTGCTAAACTGGGTAAGTACACAATTTTTGTTGTTGTTTGGTCCTGCATACAAGTGCAAATTTACAATTTAAAATTTCTTTTTAAGATTTAAGCAAACATAATTTGGTAAATGGAGGAGTAGGAGCAGCAGAGGCGAATCCATCATGTCCTGGAGCTGGGTCAGTTGGCATTGCTGTGTGGAGTTTGCATGTCCCCCACAGTCCAAACACACACAGTATAGGTAAATTTAATAAACTAAATTGACCGTAGTGTATGAGTGTGAATGAGTGTATGGGTGTTTCCCACTGTGGACCAAGAATGGTTTAGTTACCTATATTGTTCAAAATATCATGTTTTGTGTTCATCTGAGGAGAGATTTAGAACAAGGGGAGGGTGAATTAATGATGACAGAATTTTGCATTTTTGTGTAAAATATCCCTTTTAATAAATCCAGTGTACTGTTTGTGTGGCATGGATTTAAGTGCTGTTTTTGTTTATTTATTTTTAGATTGCTGAGGAAGGGTATTTTATACCCACATATCAAAGATAAAGTTTTGGGGAGATGCGTCACTGCGGATTCTCTCATATTGCAAAAAAGAGAAGAGAACCTTTGATCTACCAGTTCAAGCAAACATTTCATCTGGTGAGAATATCCTGTATAACAGCTGTGTTTTAATCCCCATTTGTAGCATTTCACCTCTGATATAGGGGGCTTGTTTTGAGTTTAATTATTGTGTTTTTTCTGTTTGATCTAAAGACAGCCTTGGAGATCCCGCTTTGGAGATGGTGCTTTAACAACTCTGCCAGCTATCCTTTCTCCACTGCCATACAGATTGTGCGACCCTCATACCAGGAGGCAGAACAAGAATTTGTTGATTTGCGACCTCTAGGTGCAATATTTATGACAATAAAATTTGGAAATTATCTAATTCATGTGTGTGTATACTTGTATTTCATTCAGTATTTAGAGGAGGAGCAACAGAGACAAAACCCTTTTGTCCTGCTGCTTGGGGATGATCTAAACTGCTCTCAGGTGGTTGTTATTGTGGGAGGAGTGGCACTAAATTCATGGATTTAAATAAAGTATTGCCAATGTATTAAAAGCTGTGTTTTTGTATTTACATATAAAGATGACAACTACTATTATAATAATAAAATAATAATAATTTATTATTATTATATAGTGGTTAAGCCACTTGTCAAAATAACCCAACAAATTAGTTATTTTTGTAACCCAAATAGTTGGGTTAACCTTAATAACCCAATGGATTGGGTTAAAATAACCCAACAGAAGGTCGGTGCCAAAATAACCCATCTATGGGTTATCTGTTGGGTTATTATTAACCCATCTATTTTAAGTGAGTATATATATAGTTGAAGTCAGAATTATTATTAATTATTAGATTTTTTATTTATTTATTTTTCCCAAATTAGGTTTAACAGAGCAAGGAAAATTTCACAGTATGTCTGGTAATATTTTTTTCTTCTGGAGAAAGTCTTATTTGTTTTATTTCGGCTAGAATAAAAGTAGTTTTTTAACTTTTTTAAAACCGGAAACTGGGGAAAACCCACACGTACACGGAGAGAACATGCAAACTCCGCAAAGAAACGCTGACTGGCTTGGGGAGACGCCGAACCAGCGGCGTTCTTGCTGTGAGGCAACAGTGCTAACCACTGGAACACCGTGCCACCCTATCAGAGAAGGGGAAGAGTTGGGGTGGAAGGGGGAATTCTTTAAGACGAAGATGACTGGAGTAGAAAGCTCTGGTAATTTGAAGTGTGTCAGGATTCGTATAATTGGTGCAATACGCGGAGCTGATGTGGTACCAGCTATGTTCAATCATAAGCACATGATCCTCTCGAAATTAGTTTATAAATTAACCCCACATTGTTTTAGATATACTTCTCACACACATACTACTTAAACATAGACCTTAGTCAAAATTATTAGAACTGTTCTGAGTTTACAGCACGTTAATATCACTACAATATTATAGACTGAAAGATCCGCTGTAAATGCTGCTCTCCGAGTGTAAATATGTAAACACTTTACTCAAACAATTACCGTTGTGTACAATTGTCGCCACATTTTGTGCCAGGATAGTCTAAACACACATGGCTTTTTGACGCTACCTACCGAGTGCATTTAAGGTACAGAGAAATGCGGATGGTTTTTTATTTCTCTCACACCACGTGGCAGGGAAGTGCAGAGACCTTTTAAGGGGCAGGGGCTCAAATGGAAAAAAAGGGCCCTTTTTATTAAATAACAATAATAATTGTACTTTAATAAATAAAATATATTAAAGGATATTTCGCCCTAATTCACCATATACTCACCCTTAAAAGGACAGTTAATTAAAAACTGAAAATTCTGTCATCATTTAGTCATCTTGTACTTGTTCCAAACCTGTTTGACTTTTTTCTTCTGTTGAACAAAATAATATTTTGAAGAGAGCAGGAAACCTGTAACCATTGACTTTCATGGTATTTGTTTTTCCAGCTCTGGAAATCAATAATTTCAGGTTTATAGCTTTCTTTAAAATATCTGCTTTAATCTGTAACTCTTTAGTGTTCAACAAAATAAAGAAACAAAGATTTGGAACCACTTGAGGGTGAGTAAATGTTCATTTTTGGGTTTTTTTTTTCTGTTGAACAAAATAATAAAATATTTTGAATAATGTAGGACACACTGAGAGCCACTAACTCCCATAACTAGCCTATATGTACATGTTTTTATAGCTTCGATTAACATGATATATTTTCTTTTGAACTTTTGGATAAATAGCTGACGTTGAATTTTTAACCTCAGGTAGTCTTTTGTTAACCGTTACTCACCTCCATACACTACAGATGAATGACAGATGAATTTACATTGGCGGTTTTGTCGATCATAGCGTTGCTGCTGGTCAGCTAGTAACACATGTTTTATGCACACTCCGTTTGCAGTGTGTGTATGGGCCAGACTGTAAGCTATGGCCCAGATGCAGTCCGTGTGTAGTGCGGATGCAGGCGTTGAGAGACGTTACTCCACTGACCCCTTACTCATGTGGACAAATGTAAATAGCCTCCTCAAATCGTCAGTTCGAGGCCCGCTTGGAGCAGGTAGACCAAAACGAAGTTGCCCTTACATAGAACATGCATTAATTTCATCATTTTCTTTTCAGCTTAGTCCCTTTATTAATCCAGGGTCGCCACAGCGGAATGAACCGCCAACTTATCCGGCATTTGTTTTACGCAGCGGATGCCCTTCCAGCCACAACCCATCTCTGGGAAACATCCATACATTCTCATTCACACACACACACACCATGGACAATTTAGCCTTACCCAATTCACCAGTACCGCATGTCTTTGGACTGTGGGGGAAACCGGAGCACCCGGAGGAAACCCACGCAACCACGGGGAGAACATGCAAACTCCACACAGAAATGCCAACTGGCCCAGCTGGGGATCGAACCAGCGACCTTCTTGCTGTGAGGCGAACGTGCTAACCACTAGGCCACCGTGGCGCCCCTGCATTAATTTATACACATGTATATTAAATTATTAGTAGTATTTAAAAAATAATTATTATCCCCAGGAAAAAGGGCACTTTCTCTCCAGGAGAAAAAACGGCAGGGGCTCAAGCTGGACACACCCACTTTCCTGAGCTTTTCCAAACTAGCGGTGTGAAAACACCCTGCTGAGACAGGGGGGTTTCGTAGCCCTTTAAACTGCCTTTTCAATTTGTACAAGAACAAAAAAGAAGAAATGTTGATACTCTGGGGAAGAGTCTGAGTGCATCAATTACATCAGGTTTCCACTTTTTTCGTGTGCTAGAATGTTAAAACGGCCCTCCTATGAATTATCAGTCACTGCCTCCCCGGGGCGACACGGTGGTGCAGTAGGTAGTGCTGTCGCCTCACAGCAAGAAGGTCGCTGGTTCGAGCCTCGGCTGGGTCAGTTGGCATTTCTGTGTGGAGTTTGCATGTTCTCCCCGTGGTTGCATGGGTTTCCTCAGGGTGCTCCGGTTTCCCCCACAAGTCCAAAGATATGTGGTGCAGGTGAATTGGGTAAGCTAAACTGTCCGTAGTGTATGTGTGTGAATGAGAATGTGTGGATGTTTCCCAGTGATGGATTACGGCTGGAAGGGCATCCGCTCTGTAAAACAAACGCTGGATAAGTTGGCGGTTCATTCCGCTGTGGTGACCCCAGATTAATAAAGGGACTAAGCCGACTAGAAAATGAATGAATGATATGCCCCCCGCCAATTTGAGTTTGAGACCCCTGCCTTAACTACTCACATAAAAAGTTCTGCTTTATTACAGGACGCCAATATTAAAAAGAAAATAATTTCATGTTGAAAGAGTCTAAATGTAATTAAAGCAGCATTGAAAGAGCACTTTCATTGCATGAGCGCATGAATAAGCAGAACCTGCGCTTGCATAAACATTTATCTGCCCTGCTTTGATGTTCAAATATTTCGGTTCACCTGGTGCAGAAAGACAAATTTGCAGTGCAGTGAAAATAAAAAAGCAATGTATTATTCAACAGCTGGGGCAGACCAGCGAAGGAGCAGTGCCATCGAATGGCATGCACAAGCCAGTTTTAGATGCTCAAATATGCATGCACGCAGAAACGGAGATGTACGCACGCACTGACAGCCCCTTTGATTTTGCTTCGCTGTCTAATTACTTAGGAAAGCTTTTTTCAGTTTTCGTTCTCGCAAAAGACAAAAGAAGAAGAGTAAAAGAACAATTAAAAGGTGATTTTGCACATTGCACCAAAGAAAAAATGCATTTCCGCTACTAATCAAATCAAAAGTACAATGAGATATTTTGGTCACACGTTTTAAAAGGTTTCATTAGATAATGTATTTGCTAAAATTCTACTTATTCATTTTCTTGTTGGCTTAGTCCCTTTATTAATCTGGGGTTGCCACAGTGGAATGAACCGCCAACTTATCCAGCATTTGTTTTACGCAGCGGATGCCCTTCCAGCTGCAACCCATCTCTGGGAAACATCCATACACACTCATTCACACTCATACACTACGGACAATTTAGCTTACCCAATTCACCTGTACCGCATGTCTTTGGACTGTGGGGGAAACCGGAGCACCCGGAGGAAACCCACGCAACCACGGGGAGAACATGCAAACTCCACACAGAAATGCCAACTGAGCCGAGGCTCAAACCAGCAACCTTCTTGCTGTGAGGCGAACGTGCTACTCACTACGCCACCGTGGTGCCATTATTATAATCAGTGTTGGGGAAAGATACTTTTGAAAGGAGTGAATTACAATATTGAGTTACTCCCCCCAAAAATGTAACTAACTAGTTGTGTTACTTTTTATGGTAAGTAATGTGTTACTTTTT
This sequence comes from Danio albolineatus, assembly GCA_903798035.1. NCBI lineage: Eukaryota > Metazoa > Chordata > Actinopteri > Cypriniformes > Danionidae > Danio > Danio albolineatus. The sequence goes on from CAIGQQ010003715.1 coordinate 576,549, forward strand.
ATTACCTGGCTGAGGATTGATCTCTTTCAGACAACATAGGCTCATCAGAATGGGCTGGGAGGCACTCTAAATGGTCTGGTCAGCTCCAAGTGGGTGGGACTTGATTTTACAAACCTCCTGGAGATTATTTGTTTGTCTTGTACATGTCACAACGTATTGTGTTTTATGAATGTCTACACAAGGAGTGCCCAAACTCGGTCCTGGAGGGCCAGTGTCCTGCATAGTTTAGCTCCAACTTCCTTCAACACACCTGCCTGGAACTTTCTAGTATACCTAGAAAGAGCTTGATCCGCTGGTTCAAGTGTGTCTTATTGGGGTTGGAACTATACTCTGCAGAACACCGGCCCTCCAAGACCAAGTTTGGGTACCGACCCCAACCCTAAACCCAGCCTCATAGTGACCTGTTGTGTTGTTTTAATGTTTGTTATACCTACGTACACCAACCCTAAACTCAGTCTCATAGTGACCTGTTGTGTTTTATTAAAGTCTACTAAACTTACACCAACCCTAAACACAGCCTCACAGTAACCTGTTGTTTATTAACGTCCACTACATCTGCAACCCTAAACCCAGCCTCATAGTGACCTGTTGTATTGTATTAATGTCTACTATACCTTCACCAACCCTAAACCCATGTCCCAGTAAGCTGTTGTGTTGTATTAATGTCTACTAAACCTACACCAACCCTAAACCCAACCTCCCAGTATCCTGTTGTGTTGTATTAATGTCTACTAAACCTACACCAACCCTAAACCCAGCTTCATAGAGACCTGTTGTATTGTATTTATTCCTACTACACCTACTCCAACCCTAAACTCTTGTCCCAGTAACCTGTTTTGTTTTATTAATGTCTACTAAACTTACACCAACCCTAAACCCAACATCCTTGTAAACATGTTGTTTTATTAATGTTTACCAAATGTACACCAACCCTAAACCCAACCTCCCAGTAACCCGTTGTGTTTTATTAATATCTTCTAAACCTACACCAACCCTAAATCCAACCTCACAGTAACCTGTTGTGTTGTTAATGTCTTCTAAACCTACACCAACCCTAAATCCAACCTCACAGTAACCTGTTGTGTTTTATTAATGCCTACTACACCTACCCCAACCCTCAACTCAACCTCCCAGTATCCTGTTGTGTTGTTAATGTCTTCTAAACCTAAACCAACCCTAAACTCAACCTCACAGTAACCTGTTGTGTTTTATTAATGTATTCTAAACCTAAACCAACCCTAAACTCAACCTCCCAGTAACCTGTAGTGTTGTTAATGTCTTCTAAACCTAAATCAACCCTAAACCCAACCTCATAGTGACCTGTTGTGTTGTACTAATGTCTACCATACCTACCCCAACCCTGAACCCAACATCCCAGTAACCTGTTGTGTTTTAATTAATGTCTACTTTACCTACACCGACTCTAAACCCAGCCTCTTAATGACCTGTTGTGTTTTTTTAATGTCTACTAAACCTACACCAACCCTAAACCCAACCTCCCAGTATCCTGTTGAGTTGGATTAATGTCTACTATACCTACACTAACCCTAAACCCAGCCTCATAGCAAATCTGTTGTGTTGTTTAAATGTCTGTTAAACCTACCCCAACCCTAAACCCAGCCTCATAGTGACCTGTTGTGTGGTTTTAATGTCTATTATACCTACCCCAACCCTAAACCCAACCTTACAGTAACCTGTTGTGTTTTATTATTAATGTCTACTAAACCTACACCAACCTTAAACCCAGCCTTTTAGTGACCTGTTGTGTTGTATTACTGTCTACTAAACCTAAACCAACCCTAAACCCAACCTCACAGTAACCTGTTGTGTTGTTAATATCTTCTAAACCTAAATTAACCATAAACCCTACCTCATAGTGACCTGTTGTGTTTTATTAATATCTACTAAACCTACACCAACCCTAAACCCAACCTCCCAGTATCCTGTTGAGTTGGATTAATGTCTACTATACCCTAAACCCAGCCTCATAGTAACCTGTTTTGTTGTTTTAATGTCTATTATACCTACCCCAACCTAAACCTAACCTCCCAGTAAAATGTTGTGTTATATTAATGTCTAATAAACCTACCCCAACCCTTAACGCAACTTCACAATAACCTGTTGTGTTTTGTTAATGTCTACTAAACCTAAACCAACCCTAAACCCGGCCTCACAATGACCTGCTGTGGTTTATTAATGTCTACTACACCTTCCCCAACCCTAAACCCAACGTCCCAGTAAACGTGTTTTATTAACGTCTACTTTACCTACCCCAACCTTAAACCCAGCCTCTCAGTAACCTGTTGTGTTGAATTAAAGTCGACTATACCTACACCAACCCTAAACCCAACCTTCTTGCCCCCAGTCCTTCCCACTTGGGGGTCTCCAGGCTGCAGTGATACCTACATTGGAAATCTGGGTCAATTTCACGTCAACATCTCCTTTAGAGATATATTTACCAGAAATTACCATAATTTAGACTTCAACCGTATATGCATATTGTTCATGAAAGGAACCTGCACATGTGTTAGTCACTGTACAGATGTGTAGCTAACAAACTTGCCACAATGAATTGAAAGGCACAATATGTAGCGAGAGAAAAAAAAGTGTGTGAGAAAGAGAAACACACACTGAATGATTCTAATTCTGCTCCATGCTTGCTAATAGGTGTCTTCTGTGTTGGGTCAATATGTTTTGATTCGTTTTGATTCATTCTGCAGCCATATTGGGCAAGCTGTCTGAGTATTAGAGGAATTCTACACCAGATCGATGAAGGAGAAAGCCAAGCTCCCTGTCGTGAAGACTAGAGGTGAAGTTAGAGGAGTTTACTGGATAATCTCAGACTCAAGCTTCCCGTCGCTCAAACACGTGGCCTTGCAATGTGTCAACTTTTTTAGGCTTGCGAAAATTTAAGAGAGAAGAAAACCCGGGGAGAACAATACCAGTGCATCTCCGTCTGTCTCTCTTTGTCCTTTGTCTAGACACTGTTGCCGTTCACAACTCTCAAATATCTTCAACAGAAAAATCTTTTGATTTCAGCTTCATCGCATGAAAAAAAAGAGAGAAAAAGATAGGAAAACGTGGTCTGCCTGCACATTGCGTTGTGCGTTTGCCAATGTGACACCATCCCATGCCATGTGACTTAGGTAGGAGCACCGTATCAGACCACAGAGCAGTCCCAGTGTCTCCGATGTTCAATGAATCGCTTATATAATCCTGCATATAGTCATAGCTCATCAAAATACCACCCGCTCCACACTCTCAGAAATAAAGGTATGCAAGCTGTCACTGGGGTGGTACCTTTTCAAAACTCATTTGTATCTAAAAGGTCCATATTTATACCTCAAGGGTACATATTAGTACCTAAAAAGTACAAAAGTGTTCCTCTTAAAAATTTTTAGGTACTAATGTATGAAGAGTTTCAAGAGTTCACACTTAGCTGATGATTGATTATAAAGCTTGTTTGGGATGCTGTCCAGGGAGAGAGCTCTGAGCTCATAAGATCCTCAAGCCCAGGGCTCCCTCCTGTTTGCAAGGCGAGAAGAGAGTTTGAGCTCAGGTAGATCTCGAGAACTCCCCTGCGGGTAGCTAATAAACAGATAGTGATTGCTATGAAAAGATAACTACTTACTAGGAGCATGTCTATGGAGCCGATTTGTATTAGTCAATTGACTTAAGTTGCATGTTTTTGGACGGTGGGAGGAAACCGGGGAACCCAGGGGAAACCCACGTGAGCACGGGGAGAACGTGTAAACTCCACACAGAAACGTCAGCTGGCTTGGTAAGGACTAGAACCAGTGACGTTCTTGCTGTGAGGCAACAGTGCTAACCACTGGGCCACCGTGCCACCCATCTAGGAAAGGAGGAGGAGTAGGGGTGGAAGGGGGATTCTTCAAAACGAAGATGGCTGTGATATGGAGCTTAGGATATGGAACATATATAGTGGCTTAGGTATCATCTGATTGGTGAATCATAAATTGAATAATGCAGGACCAGCTGCGAGCAATCATCTGCACGTGATCCTCTCGAAAGTGGGCACGGTGGCCCAGTGGTTAGCACTGTTGCCTCACAGCAAGAACATCACTGGTTCTAGTCCTTACCAAGCCAGCTGACATTTCTGTGTGGAGTTTACAAGTTCTCCCCGTGCTCACGTGGGTTTCCCCCGGGTTCCCCAGTTTCCTCCCATCGTCTAAAACATGACTAATACAAATCGGCACCATAGACATGCTCCTAGTTAGTAGTTATCTTTTCATAGCGACCACGATCTGTTCATTAGCTACCCGCAGGGGAGTTCTCGAGATCTACCTGAGCTCAAACTCTCCTCTTGCCTTGCGAACGGGAGGGAGCCCTGGGCTCAAGGATCTTATGAGTTCAGGGCTCTCTCCCAGGACAGCATGCCAAACAAGCTTTATAATTAATCATCAGCTAAGTGTGATCTCTTGAAATGAAGTAAAAGATTGACACAGCTTCTCCTACTGCAGCAAATTACATTTTTACTGTTGATATTTGGCGCCAGTTAATCAGGAAGTGACGATTTTGTCCGCTTTGACTCGTTGGATGGAAACGCTGCTTTATTCGCACGTCTTTCATGCGATAATCCAGTTTTGGGCATAAAGTTCATTCGCATTTTTGGATGGAAACATAGCCAATGTAACCTGCTCACCTAATGTTTAAATTCGTAATAGTTATATTATTTTCTAATTAATAACCAATAATAATGTCAAATAACCAACATTTCTCAAAATGGATATATCTCGTTTTGCAACGAAACTCTTCATATACTTTTGAGGTACCAATATGGACCCTTTTAAGAACAAATGTGTACCTTTTGAAAAGGTTCCACCCCAGTGACCAGGGGCGCCACTAGCAATTTTGGGCCCCATGAAAAAATATGAGGATGGGCCCCATAATACCAAGCTAGCTATCCAAACTCTTTGTCTGCAATGTAGTTATACTGACCTATGCGTTTTATTATTGATTTTGTCCACTGCTTATCAGTATTTAGTAAGAGAACAGCCATGACTGTAGCTAGAAGATGATTTATTGTTCAAATGTAAATGTAGTACAAAAACAGAAACAATAATCAAATATTCAGTGAAAATTGTACATTTTTAAACACACAAAACACCAGTGTGTCACTATTTAAATAACTGTACTGCAATAGTGTCTCATACAATGTGCAATACACTAGAACAGTGATAATAATCAATAAGACACAACATTATATTACAATGAGACCCATAAATAAGCCGAGACCCATAAATGATGCTGAGTGCATCATCCGGGTTATTAAAGTGCACTTATTATGTTTAGAGTTTTCAGTGTGAACGCACTACTTACACTATTTATACTACAAAATGGCGTAGAATAGTGCATAAGTATGTGATTTGGGACGCAGCTGATGTTAACCTCGAGGACATCACTGCTTTGACAGTTTACCTGACGATCGCACTCAAAGCATCAACTCTCTTCCCGCTACTGACGGACTGAACCATACAGTGAAAGGAGGGGGGGTGCAATTTGACAGTGACAGACACGAGGGGCAGATATAAGACGTATTTTTATTTTTTTTTCTAATAAATTGTTTTACTTGTAATTTAAAGACACATTCATAATTTATATTACATTATAGTACTGTTAATTATGAAGCAGATCTCTGGGGGCCCCTAGAGTGCATGGGCCCTTAGAATCGTCCTAACTTTCCCCCCCCCTAGCGGCGCCCCTGCCAGTGACAGTTTGTGTACCTTTATTTCTGAGAGTGCACACATCAAATTCAACCCAGCCTGTTGAATCAAACCCATTTGTGAAGAAGCCGCAAATTGTGTTATCTGTTACTAGAGCCGCTGTCTAATTTTCATTCAATTAACCTTTTACAAAACAAAGGAAACACTTTTTTTAGGAACACCGTGAAGGAGAGATTTTTCATCTTGCCCTGTGAAGTAAACGCTGTCTCGAACGAAATGCCAACGTCTGAGTCTTTAATGAGAGAGAGAGAGAAAAACAAAATCAATCTTCTTAACGATTACAGAAATAAAAACAACAACAAGTAAATAAAGGCAGTGGAGTAATATACGTAGTATTATTCCTGCAACATATATCTAACAAACATTTATTTTAATTAGCCTTTGAAACGTGTAAAAGTGTCACGATTAGATGTTAGATCTCTGGTACACACGCACAATCACTTAGAACTACAAATCCGCCATGTTTATGAACTACATTTCCACTCATGCAACACACACATACACTCCGGCTCCAAGTCACCACTGATTGCACACACCACCTGACTCTCATCACAGCACACACATATAAGCAGCACACACGCTCACTTCTGGGCGAAGTCTTGTTTGCCTTGTCAACTTTACCGAGCGGTTTAGTTCTCGCCACCTGCCCAGACCCTTTGCTATTCTCTCCACATTGACTCTATCTGCCTGCCTCTGACCCATGCCTGTTCTAGTTAACTACGAGCGTTTACTGCCTGCCTTTCAACGACATTTGCCTGTCCTACATGTGAGTTCGATCATCAGTACTTGGTGCTTGATTGTTATTAAACTGTTTAATAAATATACTGCAAATGGATCCCTCTCTGTCCGACTCCTTGTTACAAAAAGTAGAATAAACAGTTTAAGATTATCTCCGTAAAGGACCTACTATATTTAAACACATTCTTGTTGTTATTCTCTTTCTGGAAAATAATATTTGTTAACCCTTTAGCCAGCACCCTGACGCGGAAGCACTGGGGCGCTGTTTTTGCACGTCAGTGTTTATGAATAGATTACACCAAAAAGAACACAAGTAGTCTTGACAAACTATACATCGGTCTAAAGCTACAACGCTCAAGCACCCATTGCAGCTAGTGGTTTTTCAATGGGATATTTGCATAATATTAGCAACAAATTCAAAACATATACTCAGAAGATGTGTAGCTTTTGACCGATTACTTTTCTGTATTGCTTCAGGACTAATTTCATATATCTGTTTATGAAATAGTAAAATGTTTAGTGAGGTGGATGTTTTATTTATTTTTTTACATTACATAGGCATCTATAACTTTTTCATTTTGAGCATTATAAACTCTAGATGATGGATAATAAAGCCCATAGTGTCTTCTTTCCACTGATACATGAACTTTGAATTTAGGCCAAATTACTCAGCAGCTGTTAATGTTTAAGTTTGGGAAGGTCAGTTTTGAGAAAATGCCTCTGACGGTGAGGGAAAGAAGGACACCGATGTAGTCTCAGAAAACTTTTTACAGAAATCTCATTTTGCATGCTATCTTCATCATATAAACTCATGAAACACTTTTTTTACATAAGCATCTATAACTTTTTTTCATTTTGAGCATTTTAAACTCTAGATGATGGATAATAAAGCCCATAGTGTCTTCTTTCCACTGATACATGAACTTTGAATGTAGGCCAAATTACTCAGCAGCTGTTAATGTTTAAGTTTGGGAAGGTCTGTTTTGAGAAAATGCCTCTGACGGTGAGGGAAAGAAGGACACCTATTTAGTCTCAGAAAACTTTTTACAGAAATCTCATTTTGCATGCTATCTTCATCATATAAACTCATGAAACACTTGGCTTGCAAGTCATATTTCTTCTAGGACAATACATGGTTTTCCTGTGTTTGTATATGGAAAAACAAATATTGAACACAATACAATTTTTTTTTCCTCATGACTTAATGTATAACTTTTTATATTTTTGAGCATGAAACTTTCCCTTTTACCACAGAAAAGCCAATGATCCAATGATACCTAGTTTATGTTTATAGCTTACTGGAGTCAGGAACTGTTACCATTTAAAGTTAGGTAGTGAGTGCTGGTAACAGGTTAAATGTTAAGGATTTTACCCTTGTAAACCAGAGCCAAGGATTTTAAAAAAATAATAATATTTGCCTACTAACCTTCCTAAAAGTGAATGTACACCAAAATCATTTGTTTGTTTATTAATGTCTTATATGATAATTTAAAGTAGTTCATTTAAGTCGATATTTAAAGTCGCAGTATGTAAATTTGACACTCAGTGGTTGAACTAGGTATTGCACTCCAGATTGACAACGCCAACAGGAGTGTGCCTGAGTATGTGCCTGACTATCGAGCCTTAATATTTTCCATATTAAAAAGAGTTTTTGTTCTAACCAACACCTTGAATTGATATATTAGAAACAGCTTCTATTTTTTCACAGGTGAACAACAAAATAATTGATGATCAGCTCAGGTACACCTCATGTGCTTTTAATCAGTGTTAAATGCTAATATTGTGAGTTTGAATACCCTTTTACTAGACATTTATTGCCGTATTACTGAAAACCATCAGCAGATAGTTCCCCTCAGATCTTGAAAATAAAATAAACCATTTAAAGTTGAACTTTAGAACTGTGACTCAGTGCAAGCCAACACATATGATAGATAAAAATGTTTTCCAAAATGTAAATTTGTCTCGAGCTTCGTAAAAGTGTTTCACACTTTGTAATGTTGTTTTGCACTTCCCGGCCACCGTACTTATGAAATTAAATAAATGGGCATATCCGCACGCAAAGTTAGCCGCATGTTCATTCTCTGTTCATGTCTCCTTCACACGCATGCAGAGCGAACAGCCTGCATAAAGACAAAAATCTGCTTGTTTAAAAGAGCGCATTATACCAACGAATGTCTAATAATTATAATATTAAGCTAATATTATATCCATAATGCTGGGATGCGTTGTGCTTTGACTGGATATCTAGTTCAAAAGCAAAATTATTACCTGTTACACAGCACAGGCTAGCCTATAGTGTGGAAAAATATCATTCACAATGTGTAGTGACAGAAATACAAGATTTCTATCAGTTTACATAAGTGAACCTTTTGTGTCTTGTTGCATTGCGATGCTTCACATCCATCTATCTATCTCACACAGACATGCTAAAGGTGTAGCATAATCTAGTTTAGTCTATGCTCAAACATCAAACTATGCTATTTTTCAGCAATTCTGATGGTGACTCATTCAACACAAGTGCGTGTCAATGTTATCTGTGTCCCCAAGCATTCTTCACATCCAATCGAAAATGGCTCCTTCATCCAAAAGCACAGGCTGAATGGGTACAAGTAGGCCACATCCTCAACATACATCCTCACTGTTCTTTGTATCCATGCCAAGAGAGCCCACGTCATGTCAGTGTGACTCACTGCGTATCTCCTGTGCAGACAAACAACATTACTTTTAAGGAAAGAACTCAAGTGCTGTAGTATACATCTATTGCTGGATGTTTTAACAAGGCAATGGCTCTCTGGTGCCTGTTAGAGCATAAAAACCAGGCCAAGCACTTGAACTTTTGCAGTAGGCCGGTAGGCTCATACAATCTTCAGCTAAGACCAGTGTTGAGTAAAGTCGGTACACATGATTTTTCAAGAGTTCACACTTAGCTGATGATTGATAATAAAGCGTATTTGGCATGCTGTCCCGGGAGAGAGCCCTGAGCTCAGAATATCCTTGAGCCCGGGGCTCCCTCCCGTTTAAAGGGCGAGAGGAGAGTTTGAGTTCAGGTGAGTCTCGAGAACTCCTCCCGCTTGTGAACGTGCTGAGATATATCTGACTAGAGTTGCCTTAAGAGGCTATTTAAAGTAGTTGATTTACTTATGTCGTATGTTTTTTGGACGGTGGGAGGAAACCGGAGAACCTGGGAAAAACCCACGCAAACACAGGGAGAACATGCAAACTCCACATAGAAACGCCGACTAGCTCGGGGAGAGGCTGAACCATCGGCGTTCTTGCTGTGAGGCAACAGTGCTAACCACTGGGCCACCATGCCGCTTCTATCAGAGAAGGGGAGGAGTTGGGGTGGAAGGGGGGATTCTTCGAGACGAAGATGACTGGAGTAGAAAGCTCTGGTAATTTGAAGTGTGTCAGGATTCGTCTGATTGGTGCAATACGCGGAGCTGATGTGGTACCAGCTGTGTTCAATCATAAGCACGTGATCCTCTCGAAATTTAGTTTATAAATGAACCCCACTAATTGTCGGTTACGAAAGTCACTATGTTAGATTACGCGATTTGCCTAAATAAAATCTGGAGTTGTTGTGGTTAATAAATGTGCCAGATAGAGATGTAACGATTCACCTTGAGTCGGTTGAAAATCGATTTAAATATGTGACGATTCAAATCGGTAGAAAGGTTGAATGAGTCAGCGCTGTGTTTACAGGCACAAGCTCGCTTTACCTGCAAATCAGTGGTGAGCAAGAGGTGCGGCAGCAGAGTAAAATGACATCGGTGAAGTCCACCATACGAAATTTAATTAAATTCATCTTTATTTCCATAGCGCTTTTACAATGTAGATTGCGTCAAAGCAGCTTCACATAGACGATTATGGTCAATTGAAACAGTGTCAGTTCAGTTTTCAGAGTACAGTTTAGTTTAGCTCAGTGTAGTTTAAATGTCACTGATGAAAGTTCAAACGTTGAAGAGCAAATCCATCGACGCGCAGCTCCACAAGTACCAAACCAAGCAAGCCAATGAGGACAGTGGCGAGGAACAAAACTTTACCAATTGCCGAAAGTGAAGGGGGAAAAAAACCTTGAGAAAAAAACAGGCTCAGTTGGGGACGACTATTTCTCCTTTGGCCAAACTTCCTGTGCAGAGCTACAGTCTAGGCGCCGGAGGCTGGAGAACACTGGATGTTCATGGTGGAGAAACTGCAGATGTGATGTCAATATGACGTCTATCAGACATTGAATTTTGGTTGCCTTACCTGACAAAAAAACCTCAGTATTTGGCATCAATATGATGCTGGTTGAAGATGTTGACTCAACGTTGGATTTTGGCAACTTTCCAACACAACCTAAATTCCACAAAATATCAACGACAATTCATGTCGTTATTAGACATCGAAATAGCATTCTCCTTAGATGCTGGCGACCTAAATCTAACCTATTTTTAACATCTTATGAGGTTGTGCAACGCTATCTCACTGTAATCCGTAAATTTTGATTTAGTGGTTAATTCGTTTGAATTTGTACGATCTTATTTGTACAATTTAGTACGATTTGCTCAGCACTCAATGATGGTTGGGTTTAGGGGTGGGGTTGGGTGCCACGCCCAGTTTTTAAAATCGTACATTTTCGTACGAATGAACTTAGCCACTAAACTGGCAAAATGTAAAATGCTTCCGTTTTCTCGTGAGATCAGGCTGGGTTGCGTGTCTGCTGGGATTCTTCTGAAAACAGAAATAAATGGAGAATATTGGTAACAGTTTAATAGTGATTCAATCATGTAAATGACCACATGAAAATCGAATTTCAAAATCTAATTTGATATAAAAAAACTGTCAACCGTGCAGCACATTATTCATACTTGCACATAAAAAAGCACTGCCTAAGATCCACATTAGTGGTTATTTTGTTATTTGTGGGAGCCTTTTTCGAAGCCACATCCAAATGCATGGAGCACATTTGTTTCTTGGCAAAAATTCAATTCAGTAATAAAGGACAGAGATTGTCTGGAAGCTTTGGGGGGACCAGTCAGTCTGGCGAGAGGTCTAATGCAAGCTTTTATCACAGAAAACATGTAGATGGACACAACTGGGAGAAAACAGGATTGTTATTGTGAAAAAAACAAACAAACTCTATTTTAGATGCATACAGTAGGTCAATTTCAGGGCAATAAATGCATGTTCAGTAATCCTTTATATGAATTATGAATTAGTAAATATTGTTTCACTCTTTATTTCACCATGATGAATTATTGTGCAATCAAAGATGAGAAGTTTCATTTGGAATGAAAGCAATTCATGTCAAAGAGGCCACAGCCCTCATAAAATAGGCCTAGCGACGGCCATGGGCTGTACCCAACCCAACTACCTCTATAACTATTAATAAGCAGTTTAAGGAGTTCATTCATTCATTTTCTTGTTGGCTTAGTCCCTTTATTAATCTGGGGTCGCCACAGCGGAATGAACCGCCAACTTATCCAGCATTTGTGTTACTCAGCGGATGCCCTTCCAGCTGCAACCCATCTCTGGGAAACATCCATACACACTCATTCACACTCATACACTACGGACAATTTAGCCTACCCAATTCACCCGTACCACATGTCTTTGGACTTGTGGGGGAAACCGGAGCACCCGAAGGAAACCCACGCGACCACAGGGAGAACATGCGAGCTCCACACAGAAATGCCAACCGACCCAGCTGAGGCTCGAACCAGCGACCTTCTTGCTGTGAGGCGAACGTGCTACTCACTACGCCACCGTGGCGCCAGTTTAAAGTTAAAAGTCTTAATTAATGATTTGTTAATAAGAGAACTGTACCTTTAAATTAAAGTGCGACCAAGCAACAGTCATGCTAGTTCTCGAATCTTATACTGAAATGAATGCAATAGCTAAATCATTCTAGACGCTCTTGAAGATTTGAAACAAATGGCTCAGCAAAACTCACAATTACACGCTTGATTTAATTTGGCTACAAGGATAAATGAATCCTCGCGGAAGCTAAAGATGACAAGCACTTTAAAAGCGTACGTTCGCTCTAATAATAAATCACGCTAATGTCAAGCATCGCCTGCTCCTCATTATACATTTGGAACGCATGTGCTGATCAAATGTGCAACATGAACGCGGGCATGCGTGAACTGAACAGTACGTGACCTTAAAAACATATGCATCCGCTCATATCGCTAGGCATTGCTCCAGCACATATGTCCCGCTTTTAATAGCAAGCATCTTCGAATAGCTGAGCTGACGTCCTGGCTGAGGTCATAGAATATGCGGTGCTGGATTTGGACATCCCTTCTCCTCATGTGTTTATCTCACACTGGCTTTTAAGATCACTACTTGGCACCAGTGAAGCGCCTGCCATCTGCTAGAAGGCTTGCTGGGTCTCCACAGGACGACTTCATGCTTTCGCGAGCCAGTTTTAGTCGTCTTTGGCCAGAGCCCATGCCAGGTGCTCTGACAAACTGTAGCTCCAGAAAGAGACGGCAACCTCTGAGATAATTACACTGATCTTACACATCACAGCACCAATGGACCTCAAATAAGAGCTTTGAACAAAGAGACATTACACGAGGAACTTGAATGTTTACTTAGTTTAATATAATGTAAGTTTAATATAATGTATTGTTAAAAAAAATATATATATATATCTCACTATATATATATATATATATATATATATATATATATATAT
>CAIGQQ010003715.1:590115-633150 GCA_903798035.1 Danio albolineatus
GGATATATCCATTTTGAGAAATGTTGGTTATTTGACATTATTATTGAAGACATTAACAGTCCAGTTCCTTCACAATTTTTGTACATTTAAACTATTACTTGAGCTCAGTGAAGGCCAGGGACACATATTCTTCAAATCCAGGATATTTTTTGATGTAATTTTATGTCCATAAATAGTTCATAAATAAGTCAAAAAGCATGCCAAAATGCAACATATTTAGCGTAACATTGTCAAACATCTTAAATTGGTTAAAAAAAACAACAACACATCATAAATATATGGAACAGTATATACAAAGATTGATTAATAATAATAAGATTCTGAGTTAGTTTTGGCCAGAATGTACACAATATAACATAATTTTTTATTATTTGTTTTTGCTGGAGCACCAGTGGCTTTAAGCAGACTTCACTGTGGCATTTGAAGGAAACTTTTGGATCATAAGTGGGAAAATTAACAATAATTTAGCAATTAATTAATCAATTAATCGTGAATATTCATAATATTCAAAAACATAATGCCATAATTAACATAATGTGACTATGGCGTGTGCCAGTAATCCAGGCCAGTCCCATAATGAAAAGGGTGGGTTGCAGATGTGTAAAACATATGCTGGATAAGTTGGCGGTTCATTCTGCTGTGGCAACCCCAGGTTAATAAAGGGACTAAGCCGAAAGAAAATGAATGAATGAATATATAGTCATTCATTTCAGAACCAAAATGTATTAATTAAAAATGTACTATTTTCACTGCATTCAAACCAACGAAGTATGACAACCAATGGAAGATTACAAAAAAATAACCCCTTTTCATCTCTTAAAAATCCTTTGTTTCTTTTGTGTCTTGTTTCTAGTTCACATTTTAATTAATTAATTAATTTATAAATCTTAAATCAAGAAGCATTTACTAGGCTAGTAAAAATGTGAGCCTGGACCACAAACTGAGGATTATATATTACCTAAATAAATAATAATAATAAAGCTTTTAATTGTTTAATGGTTTGTTCGGATGGGATAATATTTGGGTAAGATGAAAAATCTGAAATCTTGAGAGTGTAAAACAAATTAAAACACTGAAAAAATCAATTTTAAATTTGTGTAGGGGCTTGGCAGTGCACATTACTATTGGTAAATTGAGGTTTGATATATTTACATTAGAAAATGTACAAAATATACAGTACCCATGGAACGTGATCTTAATATTTTAATGATTTTCTTAATCATTTTTACTCATTTGTGTTTTTAGCTATTGGCAAAAACATATTGCTGCAATACAAGACTTTTAGTTTTGTGCAGAATATTGTTTTGTTTTCAGAAATAATAGGTTAAAATTAAGTGTTTTTCCCCCTTAAAATAAGCAAGTCTGCCACAAGCGTGAGTAAAATAGCCGCATTTCAAACCAAAAACAATATTATTTTACTTACCCCATTGATTGATTGATTTGATTGATCGATTTGAAGTGGGAAAACACTTAATTTTGACTGATTATGTCTGAAATTAAAATATTATTCTTTATTCATTATTTCCTGTGTAGAAAATGCTTCTTGATTCAAAAATATTTAGATATTTGGGTAATACTTTACGAACAGGTTTCAATAGTTAATGTTAAAGTATTAACATGAACAAAACATGTATTAGTGTTTATTCATTTATGTTAGCATTAGTTAATAAAAATAATGCTCACAGTCAATTAACTAATGTTAACAATAATAATCTTTTACATTAGAATATGCTGTGATTTAATAAATACTGTACAAGCATCGTTCATGACTAGTTCCTGTTAGTAAATAAATTAACTAATAAATTCTTTGTAAAGTGTGTTCTGGCCAATATTTAGACTTAAATAAGACAAAAAACTTAAAGTAAGTGAGAAAAATCATTCATACTCAAATGATTTTGAATAGTCGTATAATATCTAGTAATTATTTTTTGCATTCAGATTAATTCCAGATTAAATCTTGCACATTATGAATAGTACTTCACTTTTTAATTGCAGAGTTATTCATTGTAAATTAATTACACGAAGTTCCTCGTGACTGCCGGAACGCCTATGGTGAGAACAACTGTTGCTAACATCACATGTGTCACGACACATCTTTATACACGGGTGTCAAATCGGTGTGCTAGCAGAGTGAAGTCATTGTTGGGTGTGTTCATAGACATCCTGTTGAGCTCATGTGCCAGAAATAAAGAAGCCGCACATCTTCACAGCGGATGACATGTTGTCCGGCAGGAGCTTCGGTGTGCACTTGCTGCGCACAAATGTTGTGTAATTACAGTGCACAAGATAAATAAGTACACCCCTTGCAGATGTCTCTTTTAAATTAATATCTTCTATAGGATGCTGTACAATAATAAATGTCAGCGCATACAGTTTAAGTATTATTAGCCCCCTGTATATGTGTTTTTTCCCCCCAATTTCTGTTTTTTCAAGATTTCTTTAACACTATTCTAAGCATAATAGTTTTAATAACTTCTAATAACTGATTCTTTTATCTTTATGATGACGGTACAGTGTTTATTCATTTGTGTTAGCATTAGTTAATGTAAATAAAGCTCACAATTAACTAATGTTAACAAGAATAATCCTTTACATTAGTATATGCTGTGATTAATAAATACTGTACAAGAATCGTTCATAGTTAGTTCCTGTTAGTAAATAAATTAACTAATGAATTCTTTGTAAAGTGTGTTCTGACCAATATTTAGACCATAAATAAGACAATAAGACAAGATAAATAAATACACCCCTTGCAGATGTCTCTTTTAAATGAATATCTTCTATACGATGCTGTACAATAAGAAATGTCAGCACATACAGTTGAAGTCAGAATTATTAGCCCCCTGTATATGTATTTTCCCCCAATTTCTGTTTTTTTAAGATTTCTTTAACGTTAACCTAAGCATAATAGTTTTAATAACTTCTAATAACTGATTCTTTTATCTTTGCCATGATGACGGTACTTAATATTTACTACATATTTTTCACACAAGTGCAATTTAAAAGCTTAATAAAAAAAATGCTTAAGAGGGCTAATTATATTGATCTTAAAATGTTTTTACAAATTAAAAACTGCTTTTATTCTTGCCAAAATAAATCAAATAAGACTTTCTCTGGTAAACATAATTTGGGAAAATTCACAGGAGGGCAAATACTTTCAACTCATTATTGATATGTACCCCTGTACACATTTCTGGAGAGAGCGAAATGCATCCCAGGAGGTACTTTTTTTTTTTCTTTTTCAGTTTTTGTGTTCACAATCCACTGTATGTTTTACCAGATCTCAAATTTCTGTCACGAGTGCCATTCACACCTGCTGTTCTCTCGTAAATACACCAGAGGCCGCTGTCGATTGACTGACTGACCAAAACCCCACCCCCTTCCCTAAACCCAACCGGTAGTGTTTCATAAATACAGATTGACCCGCCCACCGCCTTCCCTAAACTCAAACGTCAATAGCAATCCAGAAAAAGAAAAGCCCTCTTGGCTGCCTGATTTTTACCACATTTTCAAATTTTACCACGTTCTCACCCAGTAATTCACTTGTTTATTTTATGCCTTTTTGTTTTATCTCCTTTCTGGAACTGTTCTTCGTGGAACTAAAACTCTGTCATCGCAATCAACTCCTCTCTGCATCACAAGCCCGCCGACATACCAGGTGAGCCACTGAGCAAACTGGTAACATCGGAAAAGCCATCCACACGGAGGTAAGCAGTCAGCTGGTTGCAAAAAATAAACAGAAGGCGTTGGCGGCATCACACCACCCTGTAGCGTTGGTTTTAAAGACAAATTGCAGCCACACGTAGCTCTGGCTACATGATTCACACTCTCTAGAAATGTACATGGGGGTACGTTTTCACAACGAGCCTGTGTTGATTAATTTAGACTTTAAACTGTAGATTAGATTACTCAGTACCAAAGCCAAATCTGGAATTAATTAAACAAACAAACAAACGAATAACCTTAAGATCACAGTCTTAAAATGAGTATAACCCCAAAATAATATATTGGGCATAAATATTAACAATAAATGTTGTAGTTTATACTTTTTTACCATAACTCGTTTGAATTTAAGGGTGTACACACACTATGCTATCTTAACCGTATTCCAAACGACTCAAAATAACACAAAACAATATAACTAAAGCAATCTCTATTCTACTGAGTGTGTGTGGGCCCTTGGGGAAAGGGGGACAATAGTTGTCAGTATCATCTTTAATATTTTCACTACCTGACAAAAGTCTTGTTGCCTGTTTTAGGAACAGCAAATACTAACTTGACTTCTAGTTGATCATTTGGTATCAGAAGTGGCTGATATGAAAGACAAACGCCTCAAGATTACGCTTATTTTACCAAAACTAAATATGATCACGTCTTGATTTTTTATTATTTAATTAGGATAGTAAGATCTGACTTTGCTTAGACAAAAGTCTTGTCACTTAACAGAAATAATGTACAGTATAGAATATAAAGTCATGGTGCAGTGGAAAAATGATTAATATTGTGTATGACTCCCATGAGCTTGGAGGACTGCATCCACACATCTCTGCAATGACTCAAATAACATTAATAAAGTAATCTGGAATGGCAAAGAAAGCGTTCCTGCAGGACTCCCAGAGCTCATCAAGATTATTTATATTCATCTTCAATGCCTTCTTCTTCATCTTACCCCAGACATGCTCAATAATGTTCATGTCCGGTGACTGGGCTGGCCAATCCTGGAGCACCTTCTTTGCTTTCGGGAGCTTTGATATAGAGGCTGAAGTATGAGAAGGAGCGCTATCCTGCTGAATAATTTGCCCTGTCCTGTGATTTGTGACGTAATGGGCAGCACAAATGTCTTGATACCACTGTTGATGTTGCCATCCACTCTGCAGATACCCAATGTAACCCCAAACCATGATTTTTCCTTAACCGAACTTGACTGATTTCTATGTGAATCTTGGTCCATGCGGGTTCCAGAAGGTCTTTTGCAGTATTAGATGATTGGGATGCAGTTCAACAGATGATTCATACTAGAAGTCAAACTAGAAGTCAAGTTATTATCTGTAGCTCTGACAATTGAGGTCAGAGCTTAACAACAGGTCAGATAGTGTATTCCTAAAAATGTTACTCGACCAAACTCTCATTTTAATGAATATTTTGTCCAAAAGAACCAAAAACATTGGCTATATTCACTGAGGCATGGATAGAACCATTTATTTTCAAATGGGGGTGTACTCATTTATGCTGAGCACTGTACGTGTTAATCTTACATAATTTGATCCAGTGCCAATTTCGCTTTCTACAGCATTTTAACCAAAACAAATGTAAGTAAAACTGCAATTGTCAGCCTGTGATCTGAGAATGCCTACTCCCACACCCAGCAACCCATCATCTTATTCACACATGTGCTCACATTTGCCATTACGGGATCAGTGACTCCTTGCGTAACTAATGCACATAACTCCCACTGATGTTTGTATATATAGCAATTTCTTTTCTGGCATTAAAAAAAAGAATCATAAATGGAAAATGTAAGTAGAGAGCATAGGTCTTTCAGCGTGGGCAGGAATCTAAATTCACATTCATCTCTGAACGGCACATTACGCGATGTCATATTTAATTTTAGACAGGGCTAAATGGAGGATCTTTCGAACATAGGCTGCTTCAGAATGCAAAAGCAACAGCAGCATTTACATACAACCTTGTGTTTATGTTGTCCCGCTCAATAGAGACGTCATGGTCATGGTGTGCTGTGAATGTTGTTAGCTTTCTTTTAAATTATAATCCTTGAGAAAGTTTACCTTGAAAAAAATAACAACAGCAGAATATTAACATCTACCCATATATAAGCATTAGAACATCGTTCTGCTAAAGAAGGGCCACTTGATTTCTGTCACCAACTGTATGTGATCAAAATTTTATTTTATTTTTTACATTTTAACTGCTACAAGTGTGATTATTGCATTTATACAACAGTTGGACGGCATAATCGTGTATATAAAAAAGTAAATCAAACACGGAGAGTCTTTTGAATGAGGAACTACTTTCTTGGAGGTTGGGGAGTCGCGAAAGAAAGTGAAAGTGAACAGCGGACGGAGAGGAGGGCAGTTAAGGAGGGGGATCGATAAAATGAGGATCAGATCAGAATTCAAATTCGGCGTGTTCTGGCACAAATTATGCCCTGTACACAAATATATATTTAATAATTAAAAAAAAACTTTAGCTGGATTCAAGGAGCTCTAAAAGGTTGTTTCTGCTTTTTATTAATTAATATTCTTAATGCAATTAATACATTTGTCTTTCTGAGATTATTTCCATGGTTTTCAGTCTTGTTTAATGTGTTTTTGCATTTTATTTTGCTGCCTATATATAGTCCCATGTTTGATACCTTTGTATTTGTCAGCTATTGTATAGTTACCACCCTTAAAAGCACAGACTAAAGTGAGAGTTCTGTGAGTAATCTTCTGGCAATGATCAATTCAAAAGAAGAAGAAAATATTTGTTTTATAATTATAATTGTTAATGCATTGTTTAAATCAAGAGCAAAAAAAATCATAGAATAATTTCAGTACAATTATTTGAACTGACATCTTTAGTAAATTCATTCATTCATTTATTTAAATGCAAAAAGAGGATTTCGGTTGATGATTCTGGATAACAATTAGGTTCACACTTTTCGTTATTGTCTATGTTAATTAGTCTGAAAATTATTTTTTTCCCTTTTTTTTAATTACCCCTGTTACCATATTGCACATTAATGTGTTGAAATATTTAATATTTCGAACATTTGTTAAAAATTAATTCGTGACTAATTAAGCAGGTTTCAATCCGTAAATACTGCTAGTTAAAACATTTGGTTGGTGTGTTGACTGCCAAGAGCTGTAGATTGCAGACGGGTGCCTGGCATCCAGACTATGACCTGCAAGCTGTACTGTCATATGGTAGCTTCTAAAAAATTCAATCAATTATTATTTTGTGCGACGAAGATAGTTCTGGCTCCAATGTTTCAAGGTTACATTTCCAAAAGGTTACCAGCTGGAGATGAATATGTATCTCATCTGAACAAATAAATGCTTTAAAGTATTATTTTACTTGCTACATAGTGTTTAGGTAGTCTATATCCTAGTATTAGGTTCACAGACCTCTGACTAGACAACTGAAGTTCATTGGTCATTCATTCGTTTTCTTTTCGGCATTGTCCCTTTATTAATCTGGGGTCGCCACAGTGGAATGAACCGCCAGCTTCATTGGTCTACCTGAAAATTACTACAACAAACTTATACTTTAGTTTGCATTTTTTGCGAAATGTAAAACACGTAGCTCCGTGTTTGTTGAATGTTCCATATGACAAATCCACCAGAGGGTGCTGTTAAATTTTTTTACAAATCTGAAATATGTTAAAAATGCCCCCCAAAAATGCCAGTTTTTTGTTTCAGATAAATGTCCTTCTTGTAACATGACTACAACAAGATTGTCGCATAGACAAACCACTGACCCATTCCTTCCCTAAACCCAACAAAAGCAAAATTTTTCAAAAGCAAAATTAGGAGTGAAATGCACTAGAACCACATCATTTACCTTGATTTTACATTGCTTTATTCTCCTGTGAAAGTGTCCCTTACCGGAAAACAAATCCGAGCGCTCTTTGTCACAAATACCACATCATACAATGTAAGCTACTGAGCAAACTGACCCCACCAGAAAACTTGTCCATATGGAGATGAATAGATGAGGCGAATTATTTTTTATTTTTTTTATTACAAACCACAGACAGCGTTATGTTGTTTTATTTTACAAAATAATCCTTTATTCGTGAATAATATATACCTGTAAATATCATTAATGCGAAAAGGAATACACGTTTTTTGCTTTCATACTGCCCTGAAGCTTTCATTTTACCTGGAAACTTCAGTCAAATGTATGAGGTTTCTCAAAAATGTAAGCTGAAGCACGTCTTTCCATTGAGCCTGTCCTGCAGCATAACACCCAGCATTGATTAACAGACACATAATATTATCAATGTTGAATCAATTTAAGGGCCAAGTGAGGGTTCTGTAGAGACTTAAAAGAGATCATGAAAGATCCGTTAAACCTCTGGAAATATGACAAGTGTATTTTCTATATGTGAAATCAAATTAACAATGTATGAAAATGATACGGTAACACTTTATTTTGATGGTCCATTTGGGTATCAGTAGACTGTCTGCTTAATATCTGTTGATACTTATCTGTTGATTCAACAGACATTTAAAGAGCCCCTATTATGGGTTTTTGAAAATGAGCTTGCATGCAGTGTGTAACGCAGCTCTAAGTGAAGTGAAATGTCCAGCTGAGACTTAAATCTGAAAGTGCACGGTGTTTAAAACTATTGATTCATTCATAAAAGAGTCGACTCATAGTTCCTCAAACGAATGGCCGTGCTTACGAGTCTTTAGCCGTTTCGTCATGACGTGAATACGAAACATAAGCCCCGCCCATTTGTGCGCGCGCATACCGGGGAAGATTCGAAACCACCAACCCCACCCACAAACTACAGCCGCAAGCAAAGGTTGCCAGATTGGCCGGTTTTGAATTCCATTGTGCAGGTAAAAACCTTTTGGAGAGGGTTTGGGCTGGAATCAGTCAGCTACATCTGCCAACACAGAGAAGAGCACTGTGCTCAGCTGGATATTATTGGAAGTGTGCAGATGAACCAGAGATGAGACTGTGAAGAGTCAATGGTTGAGGTTTATTTTTGCAAAAATGCCTCAGCATTATAGCCCAGCCTTGTGCTGTGTTCCCTCTGAGGAGTGCTTCTGAAATCTACACGCTTACAACGGGGGATTCGTTGGCCGAAATGACTATTGATGTATGCAGGGGCGGACTGGCCATAGGGAGCACTATTTGCTGGTGGCCTGAGGGTGAATCTGGCCTGCTATCCAGCAAGTGTAAGTAAGTGCGATTAAAAACGGTTGCCTTTTTGTTTTCTCTAGCTTGTAAATGACGCATTTAATTGCGTTTTGTAGCTTGTAACAGCTTGTAGTGTATC
The DNA here is from genome assembly GCA_903798035.1 of Danio albolineatus. Classification (NCBI taxonomy): domain Eukaryota; kingdom Metazoa; phylum Chordata; class Actinopteri; order Cypriniformes; family Danionidae; genus Danio; species Danio albolineatus. Next base: position 599,129 of record CAIGQQ010003715.1, read on the forward strand.
TGGTTAACTTGTATTCTCATATCGTGTCTAAAAGCATGTTGTAAATGTGACGCGTGACGCTTTATTTACGGATTAAAATGCATTTAAGCTTGCGTTTCACTGCTGTTTGTCATTGCTATGGCTACATCAGCTCTCCTACACGTGTAGCGCTGTGTGCATTAATACTGCATGTGTGTCGCTGTTTTTACTTCTGGTTAAGAATAGAGTAATATGCTGGAAGACCTGCCGGTTAGGTTCAGAGGTGAGGTGTCTGACATACGGGCGACTCCCGGGCAAAACGAGAGTGTTGGCAGATATGCTCACACTATGACTACTTCAATATTGATAAGCCATGGTGGACATTCTCTAGAGCTGAATGATGTCGACCAATCGCAACAGACTGGGTCATCGGTCCAATCAGTGCAGATTAGCATCGCGCTAAGGAGGGGTTTTGGAACAAATGAATCGCTGAACGATTCATATAGGAGTCGCTGGGATAATTAGGTAAAAATAAATGCATATTATAAGACAATGAAAGTATTTTTTGACCATGCATGCATATTAGCCTGCTGTTGGAGACCCCCAAAACCAAAATATGACCCTTTTTAATGTATAATAGGGGCTCTTTAACTGACTATAAGAAACTTTGCAAGTACATGTCAACTTACGCTAACCCTAACCCCAACCTAACAGTCTACTTATAATCTAATGAGAATTACTTGGCATGTAGATGCAACGTAGCTTAAATTCAACAAACGGACCATCAAATTAAAGTGTGACCAATGATACAAATGGAAAGAATTTGAATATGGTTATTTTAAAGTAATGAAGGTGATGTATCACACTGCAGAACATTGAATTCGCTCTCTTGCTCTCCCTCTGCTCTGTCGTCCGCCGGATCCAGAAAACCACCATATCGCCCCCTGTCGAGTGAACTAAGAACTACACCCTGAGATTCCTTTTCTTGCCTCTACGGAGTGGTTTTTGTTGACCCTTTTGGACTCTTATTCTTTTGGTTGATCTTAGTTTTGTTTTCGTTTTATTTCACTTATTTACTTTTCTTGAGACCCTTTAAAGAACCCATCAAATAATTTTTGCCCTCTTCGGAGTAGTTTTGTTAATTTGTGATTTAAATTTTTTCTCCCTCTGCTTAAAGCCCGTTTGGGTTTTTTTTTTTTGGTTGCTATTAAATCTTTTGAAAGACCTGCACTTGTGTCCGCTCTGCTTCCCTGACATCCGGTTGATGGTTTTATTTCTGAAATTATTATGTAATATAAGGCCTTTGTTTTGTTCTAATACATTCCTTCGATTGCTGTTCACTCTCACAGAATGAACCGCCTTCATATTGAACTTGACAACGACTTGCTAGTATGATAGATTATTGCCGGAACATCTAAGTGAACCACTTTTGGGTTTAGTACACATCGTCCTTTGCTATTCTTAGCCGTGAGGAATATATCTATTTCTTGAGAACCAAGAAGATGCTAGCTTGCGTTTTTTGGTCTGATGTGACCTTCTTTGAATCCACAGAGGTAAGTTTGTTTTCGTTGTCTGTTAATGGACAAAAAGGATAACGAAAGGACAAAATTCAATACCCTTTTTTTTCATCAGAGGTGATATGTTTAACATTTTTACATGACCCCTTTTGCTCAGTCTTGTGTTATTTCATTCTCGGATTGACTGCAGAGCTCATTTAACTGCGGTGTAAAGCAAAATCTGAGCGAAGGGGAAAAAAATGTCATTAAAATCCTGAAACCTATGATTGATGGAGGAGAGAAGTGGCTAGCAAGCTTGAATTCAGATGAACTTGTTTGAAGTGGCGCTTTGGCTGATTCTTTCTGACTTGCGCTAATGGAATGAAAATCAGATCTGAATAGATCAGGCCTATCCTAATTTCCTATTGTCACCAGCCTTTATGAGACAGAGGTGACCTTCAGCACCAGAAGAAGGACTCTTATTGTCCTTTTCACTCCTCAGGCAGCAGATAAGCAGTCCAATGTCCCCAAATGAACTACTACAGCAATAGCGTTAATTTACTCATTGTTCAGAGTGATTTAATTGGGTATTTGGGTCATTAAAGTATTAGATTTTGACCACATGCTGAGCTTTTTTAACTTAACTTCTATAATTATTACTTAATTGCTGGATTAAATTGAACCTAAAAAGTTGGAAATAGGGCGGCATGGTGGCTCAGTGGTTAGCACTGTCATCTCACAGCAAAAAGGTTGATGGTTTGAGTTCCGGCTAGGCCAGTTGGCTTTTTCGTGTGGAGTTTGCATGTTCACGTGGGTTTCCTCCAGGTGCTCCGGTTGCTCAGTCCAAACATATACGCTTTAGGTGAATTGGATGAACTGAATTGGCCATAGAGGCGTCACGGTGGCACAGTGAGCATCACGGTCGCCTCACAGCAAGAAAGTCGCTGGTTCGACCCTTGACTGGGTCAGTTGGCATTTCTGTGTGGAGTTTGCATGTTCTCCCCGTGTTCATGTGGGTTTCCCCTGGGTGTTCTGGTTTCCCCGACTAGTCCAAAGACGTGCTATAGGTGAATTGAATAAGCTAAATTAGCCATAGTGTATGTGTGTGAATGCAAGAGCGTATGGGTGTTTCCCAGTTTTGGGTTGGGGCTGGAAGGGCATCCGCTGCATAAAACATATGCTGGATAAGTTGTCGGTTCATTCTGTTGTGGCGACCACAGATTAATAAATGGACTAAGCCGAAAGGAAAATCAAGAACTCCTACTCTATTCAGTTGCATAGCACAAACCATGTGGGCACACCGTCAAGAGGAGGTAAAGGAAAGTTGTCTCAAAATCTAACTCCCCGCACAAATCTGACTCACCTTCATGTGTATGCGCATCCAGGGGCACCCCCAAGGGGTGGCCATGGCGGCCCCTGTGGCCATGTACTTCCGTAAATTCAAACATCTTCAATAAATAAATAAAAGCAGCCACTAAATTATTGTGGATTGATTGATGCCACTGACATAGCTGATTCACTGCCCCTCCCCGATCGTCGTTCACAGCACACACACATCTTCAATAGACAGCAATGCAAATGTAATATTTACCTTAAGGTCCATCAATAGATGAAGCTGTATTAATAATATTGTGGCACAAAAAGGAATAAGGATAAACTATATTATTATGGTCTGTATAGTGAGTGTGTGTGTATATAGTAATGACTTGAACTCAGTTTGTTCATTTGTATGTTTTATTAATTAATTCATCAATCTTCATTAATTTAGACATGACAAATACTGTATCCTGTACAATAAAAGTATGTAAAAAATAACTGAAAAGTTATTGATATATATGAAATGTGTTTTTAAACCAAATATTGATTTTTATTTGGTTTGCACATGTACTTCCGAGTAATTAAACGAAGTAAAAACTGTCTGCATCTACCGAGAAATGCTCTTATCTTTTCACACGGCGTGGGGTATCAAAAATCCCATTAAAACTTTACTCTCCAGCAGTTCCTCGCATCCAATATCTTGTTTGTCGCGGGGGGCATGCATGAAATGTTCCTGAATGAAAGCGAAAGTGCCAAACTGCAGTTAAAGTTGACAAATTAAGAATGAAACACCCGAAATTACATGAAACTCCAGAGGAAATGTGAATAGCGTGACAATGATATTAATCGTATTATGTAATATGACATGTAAAACTAGATCATGAAAGTAACATTCGAAAAGCAACTCACGTAAACGCATTAATCATATTATTGTCTTATTCAGCTTAAGGCAAATATTTTAATTACTGATGTCCATGTAAACAAAGTCACTGTCTTTCTCCACTGCATCTGTGTTTGTGTTGCCTCTATGAAAAATCAGCTGCAGTGCATGTCATTCATTCATTCATTTTCTTGTCGGCTTAGTCCCTTTATTAATCCGGGGTCACCACAGCAGAATGATCCACCAATTTATCCAGCATTTGTTTTACGCAGCGGATGCCCTTCCAGCCGCAACCCATCTCTGGGAAACATCCATACATTCTCATTCACACACATACACTACGGACAATTTTGCTTACCCAATTCACCTGTACTGCATGTATTTAGATTGTGGGGGAAACCTGAGCACCCAGAGGAAACCCACGCAACCACGGGGAGAACATGCAAACTCCACACAGAAATGCCAACTGACCCAGCCAAGGCGAACTTGCTACTCACTACGCCCTGTAGTGCATGTACTGAAACTCAATTCATGCAAACCCTTCCCTCTTTCACCACTCGACACTAAACAAACTTGACACTCACCTAAACAAAGCACTCATTCACTTTCCTCAAACTACAAACTACAGGTAGGAAAACACCCTGCGGAGAGGGGGCTTCATGACCCTTTATGGCCCGTTTCCACAGAGTGGTACGGTACGGTTCGGTATGCTTTTATGGCCATTTCTAATGTCTAAAAGCGTACTGTACCGTACCACTTTTTGGTTACCCTTTGCAAACGGTACCAAGGGTACCAAAAGGTAGAGCTACACACGTAGCTGAATGCTATTGGTTTACAGAGATACGCCATTCGCTCACACAACAAGCCAGAATGAAAACTGCCAGGAACCGCCATGTTTAAATACACAGCCGAGATATTACACCGAATATATATATACATATAATAATGAGCCATGGTCGACCCGAGCTCAAACAAACCTTGTCGTCATCTTGATGAACAGCCACAAAGCCAAGAGAAGAGCAGATTCTCCCTGTGCCTCGTAATTTTTTACGAGCCCATCTGAAGAGCGAGCGGTTTCGCTTTCTCATGTGCGCTCGCATCTATATTTGAAATAACAAACTTCTTGAGCTGATGATAATAACGTGCGCTTGATTTATTGACGTGCTTTTGAAACCCGATCCTCTCAGAAACAGACAAACGCGAGACTGACGCGTGCAAACACAAAGGAGAAGCTGGAAAAAACAAAGGAGAAAATGATTTTTCCAGCAAACATTATCATCACCTTCTGGACTATTATGAACTCAGAATGACGGAATTACTTTCTAACAATCGGTTACGTGTGCTGGTGAAGATTACAGACACAGATGAGAGCTCTGCACTGACTGTGGGCTATATTTCGTGTTGTTTTTGAACCTAAATAAGGACTAAATATTTGCCGTGTGTAGTTTTTCTGTAATTGGTATCATATCGGAGACTGTAAGAGGCTGTATGTGTTCATATATGCTGCATTTGTTTATTTATTTGATATAATCGCAGACAGTAGGCTATTTCGCATCATTGATCTGGTTATAATCAGATCATGTTCATAGAAAGGTTAGTAATGAACATTTATACACCAGTGTTTATGTGTATAATAAAGCATCTGTTTTGTGAGAAGTGCTCCTCATATGATATGTGAACGACCCGTACAGCTTTACTGTAGACATTTCCGAGCGAGAATGATGTCAACTGAAACTGTCGTACACCAAGCCCACCAAAAAAGTACCCTTTAGCAGTGGAAACGCAAGCCTGATAAAGGTGACCCGTGCTGACCCGTACCTTACCGTACTGTACCACTCAGTGGAAACGGGCCATTAAAGAGCTTCACACATGGGTCTTGAAAACCCCTTTTGGATTAATCAGTCAACTGACAGAGCAATCACAGTAACATGAAGACACAACCTTCTCTTAAATGACTTTTGATAGTTTTCCGTGAAGGTCTTAAGAAGGCACTGCCTCCCTTTCCATCCCCCAAAAGACAGCTCTGATGTAAACAGCCGGAAGTGCTTTGAGTGTCGTTATTCTTCACAGGATTGTCGTATAATTGTACTTAATAATATCCTCTGAGACCGCATTACCATGCAAGCAGAAGCGGCGTTCACACATTGCAAAATCGCGTGTGAAATGGCAATTAGAGATCAGGAAACCACGTTAAAAGTGCCAGAGCAAAACAATGTTAAAAGTAACGCATGTGGAATCTGGTTAATGAATCCAGAGGTGCCAAGCAACTCATAAATCATTAAAAAGCAGCTACCTTTGATTAATTATTAACAGCAATGTTCAGTGTAATTGGATCATTCAAGGCCTGCAGGAATAAATCATACAACCATGGAGGTACCCTGGGAATTTGTCATGCCCACACAAAGTTGTGTTGTCTGAGGATGATGGGGTATCATAGATCACCTTGATTAGTTATATGCAAATACCTCGAGTGGAATTATCACGTTTGAGTAATAAAAGCAGGACGCCGGTCCCATTAAATCAATATATTTATTTATAAGCATAGGAAATGTGTTTTTCTGTTAACCTGTTGACTCCAGTTGAATTGAAGACAGCATGGGAAGAGGTCTTTAGCATTTTGTTGTTTAGCAATTTGAAATATGCATTTTACTCCCGTGGGATGGATGTAATGTGGGTATGAGATGAAAGGGGATGTAACATTGGAAAAAAAGAAAAGAAAAGGGAATGAAATGTATAGGGCGCTATAGGATTTGACAAGAGAGGATGGTGATGGGGTAAGAGCATGGAATGGGATTGTAGAGTATGGGGCTTTTTGCTAGCTATGTTATTGCACATGCATGCATTTGTTAATGGGATTTCACCAAATAGGACATGTTCCTGGATCGACACCTTGATTCTGTTCAGCCAATCAGAATCAAGGGATAGGTTTAAAATAGAGATGTGTGAATCAGCTGAAATGTCACCCGAATCCGCAGCTTCATACTAATCATCCACCCGCACCTATAGTTTTATCCGATATATAGCCACACCCGATTGTCACTTTAATAATTCTAATTCTTTGTTTTAAGCATGATGATAGGTCAGCGTGGATCGTTCGTTATTAACAGCAAATTCAGTGAGCTAACCTGCGCAGAGACAACATGAAAGGGGCATACTGTATATCAGGGCAGAACGGGTGAACACATGCATCCACAAGACTAGACTTAACGGTAACACTTTATTTTGACGGTCCATTTGAGTATTAGTAGACTGTCTGCTAAATATCTGTTGATACTGACATTCAACAGACATTTAACTGACTATAAGAAACTTTGCAAGTACATGTCAACCTACACTAACCCTAACCCTAACCTAATAGTCTACTTATAATCTAATGAGAATTAATTGCAATGTAACGTAAATTCAACAAACGGATCATCAAAACAAAGTGTGACTTAACTTCCAGTGGTATTTTTTACTGTCCTGATAAATGTAAGAACTTAAAGTGCTTGTCTGACTTTGACTTGACCGGGCTTTCAATTTAGCACACACATGATGTTTCATATTTGAGGTACAGGTCTTGTGGCTTTCAAATAGATAAAGCGCTTCACAGCCATTGCATATTACATACCCAGCACTTGAATCATCCTCGTTAACCCCTTTGCCAAAACGCTTAAACACACAGCACTTTTCTTTCCTTCCTTTTGTTTTGTTTTTAATTCTTCCTTTTTAAGTTTCTCCCGGATCTCTTTCGCCTCCGTTTCTGCTTAAACAAATGGACCTGCTCCACCACGTGTGCATTTAAAAAAAAAAATAGCCTGCAAAATAGGGCCTGTTTGCCTGGTGAAAAATTTATTAAAAATACACTCCTATTTTACAGAATGGGTTTAAAAATGCAAAGCAAAAATCATTAACAATAACTCATCCACCCGCAATTAATCATAATGTATTTTATTATTAGCCGACCCGCAGATTATCCGCAGCACCCGTGGATATAACCGCTAGTTTACAGTTAATTTACTGATGTACTAATTGTTATTCAACTATTATTCCCCTTGGGAATAGTTTACAGTTACGGTTAGGTTTTGGGGTAGGGGTATGGATTACATTTCTGAACATTCCAGGATCAACATATATGGTAATCCAGGATCGCATTGTACTTGGTAAAATCCCACCCACAATTAGCAAGAAAATTTATCCAGAATAAAAAAACATGCTAAATGATGTGTTCACATCAAATCGAGTGCTTTGTTTGAATCAGCACAGGTTCATTGTGAAAAACGTACCCCCATATAAAATTCTGGAGAGCGTGAATTACGTAGCCAGAGCTACGTATGGTTGCATTTCATCTTTAAAATGTACTCCATGGAGTATGATACCACCAACAGCTGATGGCTTACTGCCGTGTTGACAGCTTTTCTGCTGTTACCAGTTTGCGGTTCGGTTCGAGTCTGACAAAAAAGCAGTTACAGACAGCAGGTAAAACAAAAACAAAAAGCAAAAAATAAAATAAACAAGTAAATAGCAAGGTGAGAACGTGGTAAGATCTGAAAATGTGATTAAAAAAATCAAGTGGAACGAGGGCTTCTATTTTCTGGATTGCTTTTGAAAACACTGTCGGTTGGGTTTAGAAAAGGGGGTGATTAAGTCAATCTGTGCTTTTGAAAACACTCTTGCTTGGGTTTAAGGAAGGGGTTGGTGGGGAGATCGGTCAGTCAGTCAGTCGATAGTATATTTACGCGAGAAATTTGTGATCTGAAAAAGCATGCACAGCGGCTTCTGTTGGATTTCTGAAAACAAAAACAGCAAAAAACATACCCGCTGGGACATATTTTGCTATCTCTGGGAATATATTTAGGGATACGTGTCAATAATGAGCCTGCGTTGGTTTGAATGGTTTCAATTCTGGGTTCATGTAATTTAGTATTCCAATATCAATGTATTATGTGTTAATGCATAAACCCACTTTTAGCATTAACTTTGCACTGCTTTTCTATAGTAAAACGTTTAAAAAGACTTTTCACAAGTAGCCATTACTGTTTATAAGTACAAGAGACTTTGAAATTCGAAATGAGATTCAACGCCCGTTTTTCATTCTTTACTTAAAAGCAAAATTAAGTTGCAAATACTTACACAAATATTTTAAGCATAAATGATTCTATATACTATATAGGTCTTGCTATGTGAAAGTAGAGTTTGATTTAATCACTTTCTTTGTATGACACATTGACATTCGGTACAAGATGGATTTTTCAGAATTATTCTGAACATATAAAATGTAACAGAGGAATGTGTGTACCGTAAATGTAATTGTTATTATTATTATTATTTATTTATTTAATTTTTTTACATAGCTCTACAGACACTTATGGACAACCTATAGGAAGTCATGGAAAGTGCATTCATTTATTCAATCATTAATTTTCTTTCGGCTTCGCCACAGCAGAATGAACCGCTGACTTATCCAGCATATGTTTTACACAGCAAATGCCCTTCCAGCTGCAACCCAGAACTGGGAAACATCCACACACACTCATTCACACACATACTGGAGCAACCTGAGGAAACCCACGCAAACATGGAGAGAACATGCAAACTCCACACAGAAACGCCAACTGACCCAACCCTGAGCCAACTGGACTTGAACCAGCGACCTTCTTCCTGTGAGGCGACATGGGTTTTGGTGTGGTTTTCTCTAGGGGCTCTGGTTTCCCCCACAGTCCAAAGACATGCGCTATAGGTGAATTGGATGAACTAAACTGGTCGTAGTGTGTGAATGTGAGAGTGTATGGGTGTTTCCCAGTTTTGGTTTGCTGCTAGAAGGGCATCCGCTACACAAAACATATGCCAGAATAGTTGGTGGTTCATTCCGCTGTGACGACCCCTGATAAATATGGGACTAAGCTAAAGGAAATTGAATGAATGAATCACATGGGTCAAGATTACTTAATTTCCAAGCCCCTTTTGCCTACATATGAAGGTTAACTTCCCACTTAATCTTAATTATGTGTCATTTTTGATATCAGTTTCTTAAATATAATGAATAATTGCAGATAATACAACACACCATAGAGAACTTATCCGTGGGAGTGAACGTGTTACATGCTAATGCTGAAATCCACCCACATTTGGCAGCTTGGCATGTGTTAATGTCAAGCCTCGCTCACAATAATATCAGTGTTGATATTAAAATTCACTACTGCTTACTCATAACAATAAATCACATGCTTACAACAGCAGCATAATATAGACACTGTGTTTAAAGAAACTCAGTGAAATATGCCATATGTCCATAAGTGGGTTTTTTTCTAATGTCAGTGGATTTCTTTCTATGGCATAATGGAAATGTTGCCATTTCAGGATGGATGATATTAAAATGTTAATATTGTGTTAGTATCACCCCTCTGTTTTGAATTATTAATATCATGTTACGTGGTCAGAAAGCTGTTTGTGTTAATCACCAATTCAAATGTTTTCTTTTACAATTAAGCAAGATTTAGACATTGTATGGGCTTTGTTACTAAGGCCCTGTTTACACTGTCAGGTCTTGATGCCCAGTTCCGATCCCAGTTGCCTATATCTGATTTTTTTTTGCCTGTCCGTTTACACATTCTTTTAATTGTGACTCATATCCGATTCATGTGTTTACACTTGCCTGCTGAAAAAAGCCAGCTTAAACCAGCCTAGGCTGGTTGGCTGGTTTTAGCTGGTCAACCAGCCTGGTCTTAGAAGGGTTTTGGCTATTTCCAGGCTGATTTCTGCCATTTTCAGCCTAGCTGGTCAGGCTTGGAGATGATCACCAGCTAAAACCAGCTACCAGGCTGGTCAAGCTGTTTTTAGTTGGTCATTTCCCAGCCTGTTGACCAGAGGCCAGCCTAGAAAAAGCCAAAACCCATCTAAAACCAGGCGGGACAACCAGCTAAAATCAGCCAACCAGCCTAGGCTGTTTGTTTTTTTTTTTTTCAGCAGGGTTGCCATACATTTACGACATCGTGCATGCATAAAAGCGGATTCTAGCATCTGCACCACACTAGCCACAATGGAAGAAATTGTCTTGCTTTTAGTTCTGCGAAGTTCACCCAATTTTAAAAAGATTTTAAGGCGAAGGAGGAGGGAAAGCTCCACCATCGCAGCTTGCGCTATGGTACTCATATGGTTTTTATACTCATCACTGACTACGTTTACATGGACATGTTATTTTTTTAATTTTTGATTTTAACTGCAATTTACTGTTTCACTTTCATTCAGGAACATTTCATTCATGCCCCCACGTAGTGATGGGAAGTTCAGATCATTTTACTGACTTGGACCTTTGAGTCTCTTTTTTCGAGTCATTTTGTTTGTCAATTTGCCAAAATAACATTAAAATGTTATGGCAACTCTAGTCAGATATATCTCAGCACGTTCACCAGCGGGGGGAGTTCTCGAGACTTACCTGAGCTCAAACTCTCCTCTCGCCCTTTAAACGGGAGGGAGCACCGGGCTCAAGGATATTCTGAGCTCAGGGCTCTCTCCAGGGACAGCATGCCAAATACGCTTTATAATCAATCATCAGCTAAGAACTCTTGAAATCCGATCTGCCTGTTTACATGATAGTCGCACTGTCACATACTGTATCTAATTTATTTCCACATATGAAGGAGGCCTGAAACTGATCTCTGAATATCTGAATGCATGCGTTATTACCGTGTTTACACTGTCATAGAACAGATCCGATCTGTGCCACACATGAGCAAAAAATCAGAATTGGGTCACATTTATCTGGCAGTGTAAACGGCGCCAAAGAAGCAACGTATGAACATTTACAAAGCAGTGTTCAGGTATCATTTTAATTCAAACTTTTCAAATCAAAATTGAGATTTGTGATTAATTAACTGATATAGAGACACACTGGCGCTCACTGGGCCATTCTTAGAGATTCTGCTTACATACACAGATTTCTTCAGGTTGTCATTGGCCTGTGTGTGTGCGTGCATGTGTTCACATGCCTATGTGCTTTTGTGGCCTTGTGCCACCTGCACAGATGCCATGACATAGTGTGAAGGAAATCGTATGCTGTAAAGTTTCCATTCCTACCTTGCTCTCACTACCCTATAGACAGTCATCCATGTCTGAGACGCATCTTAAAGCTGCTGACATCGACATTGTCACACATAAAGCAGGGCCCGAGCAAAAGGACAAGGTGAATTAGTCTCTATATTGAATTTCCAGCAAGTTGCACAGGCCTAGAATACCAAACCCTCTGAAAGTGGTACAGTGGTACAGACCCCAGGCACTTATTCTATTCGGCCGGATGCACTTAATTAAAATTTATGACAAATCACCCTGAACCTGGAAGTTACTAATATTTAAATATGTTTATTAAAGCGAGACAAAAGCGCAGTATTTTTTAACATTCAAAGTGAGAAAAAAACTGTCCCGCACCAATTGGTTTTGTGGCGTAGAAAGAAGATTTTGAGCATTATAAACTGTAGATGATGGATAATAAAGCCCAGAGTGTCTTCTTCCCAAAGATACATGAACTGTGAATGTAGACCAAATCATTTTGCAACTGTTAATGTTTTAGTTTGGGATGGTCAGTTTTGAGAAAATGCCTCTAACGGTCAGGGAAAGAAGGACACCAATATAGTCTCGAAAAAACTTTTTACAGAAATCTCATTTTGCATGCTATCTTCATCAAATTTGAATTCTAAACTCGTGAGACACTTGGCTGTCAAATCATATTTTCTTCTAGGACATTACATTAATGTTTTCCTGTGTTTGTATATGGAAAAACAAATATTGAACACAATATTTTTTTATTTTTCTCATTTTTCTTCTTTCTTTCCAATGATACCTAATTTGTGTTTGTAGCTTACTAGAGTCAGAAACTGCTACTAATTAAAGTTAGATAGGTGTAAATCCCCAAAATTAAGTACTGGCTAACAGGTTAATAATTTGTCTTAATTTCTACAGTTATACTTTTAATGCATCATAACATAACACATGAGAATTAAAAAAAAATCTGTCACCCCAACTCCTCACCTTCTCTGATAGGGTGGCACGGCGGCTCAGTGTTTAGCACTGTTGCCTCATAGCAAGAAGTTTCTGTGTGGAGTTTGCATGTTCTCCCTGTGTTTGCGTGGGTTTTCCCCGGGTTCTCCAGTTTCCTCCCACCGTCCAAAAAAAACATACAACATAAGTAAATCGACTACTTTAAAACAGCATCTTAAGGCAACTCTAGTCAGATATATCTCAGCACGTTCACAAGCGGGGGAGTTCTCAATACTTACCTGAGTTCAAACTCTCCTCTCGCCCTTCAAACGGGAGGGAGCCCCGGGCTCAAAGATGTTCTGAACTCAGGGCTCTCTCCCGGGACAGCTTACCAAATACGCTTTATTATCAATCATCAGCTAAGTGTGGACTCTTGAAACTAAAGATGCGGCATCACTTTTAGGGACTGGTTCATACAGATTTATTAATCATTCTTACTTTTCAATGAACGCAACCTGTCATACTTTATTAAAGAGTCAAACCCCTTATTGCACCTTTAGCACAACTCCTAATACGTGCAGCACGATGATGTAAACGATCATTTATAAGCATCGAAAGTTGTGGATCCGATCATCACAATATTTGACTGCATCTCACTACATCCCAAACAACGAAAACGATAGAATTAACACAATCTCCCCTGTGCTGAGCAAGAGAACTTCTCTATCTGTTAAACTGAACAGTCGCATCATTGATAACGTAAGTATGCTCAGGTTCGGAAGGCAACATGCAGTGTGAGTGCAGGTAATCAGGAAAGAGAGGAGGTGGACAATCGTGCTCGGTGCAAGGCAACTATACCTAGTGTGAGCACGTCTTTAGCACCTACAAATTTCTAAAGGTACATTTATATACTTTTTAGGTACTAAAATGTACCATAAAGGAACTGAAATGGACACTTCAGGTAAAAATGTGCCTGATTTAAAAAGTTCCCACCCCAGAGACACCTCTCATCGAAATAAACAAGATATAATTTAAAGTTTCAGCAATTATTCAAAAAATTTCTTAGCTCACTACAGTCAGTTTGACATATTGTTTTAATGGTCATCTCTAACGTTTAACCATGGAAAATAAAAATCCAAGAGCACTTTTCTTTCTGTTAAACTGAACAGTCGCATCATTGTATGCTCATGTTCGTAAGGCAACATGCAGTGTGAGTGCAGGTAATCAGGGAAGAGGGAAGGTGGACAATCGTGCTCGGTGCAAGGCAACTATACCTAGTGTGAGCACGTCTTTAGTACCTACAAAATTCTAAAGGTACATTTATATGCTTTTTAGGTACTAAAATGTACCATAAAGGAACTGAAATGGACACTTCAGGTAAAAATGTGCCTGATTTAAAAAGTTCCCACCCCAGAGACGCCTCTCATTGAAATAAACAAGACATAATTTAAAAATATTTAAAAGATTTTTTTTTTGCTTACTACAGTCAGTTTGACATACTGTTTTAATGGTCATCTCTAACGTTTAACCATGGAAAATAAAAATCTGTGGTTCCATCCTGCAGCTCCCTGGGGATTGGATCCGAGCCTCCAGTCATGATGATGCAAGTCCAGCAGGGAATAGGGCTGAGTCAATTACACACATCCGGAAATCTGCAGGTAAACCAGCTAAAATAATTTGGTAACACTTTATTTCCATGGCCCATTTGAGTATTAGTAGACTGTCTACTTAATATCTGTTGATACTGACATTCAACAGACATTTAACTGACTATAAGAAACTTTGCAAGTACATGTCAACTTACACTAACCCCAACCTAACAGTCTACTTATAATCTAATGAGAATTAGTTGCAATGTAACTTCAATTCAACAAACGGACCATCAAAATAAAGTGACCAATAATTTAGCCCACTGTGCAGATTTCTTGTTCTGGATCATTCTACATCCAATGGGGATGGGCGGATTGATCCTGAAGTATCGATATTTTCGATACTTGGAATGTATCAAAAGGATCGATCCTTAAGTAAAAGTATCAATCTTTTCTGAGGGGTTTTCTTACTGAGTGATCAGAGATTTTAAAGTATCTCAATAATTATAGTACTGCATATTATATAAATGTTTACTTAAATAGGAACACGAATGTGAACTATAATTTTCTTCCGCTGTATCTCCCTTAATAGCTCAGCGTTAGCTCACGGCACAGTAGTACAGACACCACACACACCCAGCGCGGGTTGTAAAACTCAAGAGCGGAGCTGTGGTCATCAAGACTGAATGTAAACGAAGTACAATCTGGAGTTGTTTTACTCCAGTAAATAATGACGAGGCTTCGTGTGATACTTGTCACAAAACCATTCAATCTATTGATTGTTGTCAAGGATTTTTTTTTTGTTAGGCAACTATTGGTTTTATTATAATTTGCTTTTCAAAAACAAAAGATTTTTATCAGTAAAAGAAAAACAGGCTCAAAAGGACAGCATCAACAATCATTTGTTTCATTAAATAAAACATTTAAGGGAATTTATTTTAAATTAAACAATCGTGCAGTGTATTTTTCATTATATATGGTGCTATTTAGCCAATTATAGTTCTGTAATTTTAATTAATGTAACAAGGAACCATGTGTGTTGTGTCTAATTATAGTAATAATAAAGGTGATAAGCATTTAAAAATCACTAAAAAATATTTTATTTAAGTATTGGTATCAATACCATCCAACTTTTTGCATATTTCTGTATTTTAATATGCAACTTCTCATCTCTTTGTATTCTGTGAATGTCCTAAAATTACATTACTGTGTTCTAATATTGTCTCAGATTCAGCATACGATGGATAATAGTGATTGAAAATAACAGCCTTTAACATTGCTTGAGCTGATTGTTATTATATGGATGTTATGTATTCCTTGGCTTTAGTGCAGGGGTGTTTAATAGGCGTTTTATTTAACCTCAGTGGGAGAGAGTAGGTTAAATCGTGGGTGGAAGGTCAACCGGGACAGGAGTTTAAAACGCACATCATCTGCCTGCCTGTTCTCAGTGCGGATACAAAGGCTGGAGTCTGTTAAACAGAGCAATCATCTGCCCTCTAACTGCTGATCTGAGATTATGTTTAATACACAAATGATCGTACTGCTTGGTGAGCTAATGTGAGCTTAACAGTGTTTCATCGATCTTCAACAAATCTTTATGAAGATGTGGACTTGCATACATTTTTGCAGATTGTTCAATGTTGTATTTGTATTTCAGTAAATGTATGACCACTTGTCAAAGAGACTTTTACATTACACACAAATGTCACTTTGAATTAATTTTGAATATTCATGTAAACAGCAGTCGGTGAGAGAAATGTAGGAACTTTTGAAAGATGGAAAGCTTGTGAACTGGAGTGATCAGGAGAAGGTAAGATGACATTTCATGCTCCTTATCTCATTCATTTGTACTTGTGTCTTTGTTTTCCTCAATTGAGGCTTATAGAAAGGCATTTGGGGGGGCTCAGCGGTAACACTTTATTTTGATGGTCCATTTGAGTATTAGTAGACTGTCTGCTTAATTTCTGCTGATACTGCTGATAAACAGACATTTAACTGACTATAAGAAACTTTGCAAGTGCATGTCAACTTACACTAACACTAACCCTAACCCCAACCTAACAGTCTACTTATAATCTAATGAGAATTAGTTGACATGTAGTTGCAATGTAACTTAAACTCGACAAACGGACCATCAAAATAAAGTACAGGCTTAAAAATAAATGACCGGGTTAGATCCTTATGAGATCTTATGAGATTATATCCTTATGTGTGTGTGTCTATGTATGTAAATTTGTATGTATATGTATATATATAATCCTAAGGTATTTATAAGTAACAATTTAATAGTAATACACTTAACAATTGATTAATAAAGGGTTGTATGCTAAACTAGCAGTTTTCCACTGTATTGTAGAGACGTGAATAGTCATTTGAGTTCTGAATGAGCCAAATAGGCTCAACAAACCTGTGTACTGTAGTAAAAGCCACTTCATATGTTGAAGTACAAATTTTATTTAATAAATAAAACTGTCACTTTACTTATTAAATGGCACATATATATTTAACCAATTCACATTTTTCATGAACTGGATCGTAATATTAATATTACTGTGAAAACCCTCAATAATTATATATTATAACCTCTAACTACTTGACAAAAGTCTCATCATTCATCCCAGTTGTAAGAGCAACAAATAATAACTTGACTTTTAGTTGATCATTTGGAAAAGTGGCAGAACTTAGATTTTTTTAGATTAATTAGAAAGGATTGACCAGCCCAGTCACCACACATGAATATTATTGAGCATGTCTGGGTTAAGATGAAGGGAGCAGGTATTGAAGAGGAAAACAAAGACTCTTGATGAACTCTGGGAGTCCTGCACGAACGCTTTCTTTGCCATTCCAGATGACTTTAGTAATGCGTTATTTGAGTCATTGCAGAAATGTATGGATGCAGTCCTCCAAGCTCATGGGAGTCACACAGAATCTTTATTCTTTTTCCATTGCACCATGACTTTATATTCTATACTGGACATTATTTATTTTGTGTCAACACTTTTGTCCTAATTAAATATTTAAAAATCAAGGCATGATCATATTTTATTTGGTAAAAGAAGCATAATCTAAAAGCCTTTGCCTTTGAACTAAAATTAGTATTTGTTGTTTGCTGATGGTATTTCAAATATGCCTATAGACTAATTCAAATTAGTCTAATATTGCAAAAGCAATGCAATATTCTGTATAAAATAAATTCTGATAGTTTCTATTATACCATAATATCCAGCCTGATCTCACGAGAAAACTTAAGTATTTTACGTTTTGGCAGTTTAGTAGCTAATTCGTACGAATTCGTACGAGTTCAGTCGTACGAAAATGTACGATTTTAAAAAGGAGGCGTGGCACCTAACCCCACTCCTAAACACAACCGTCATTGGTTGATGAGCAATTCGTACTGAATAGTACGAATTAGATCATACGAATTCATACGAATTAGCCACTTTTTAAAAAGTTACGAATTGGCCGTGAGATAGCGTTGTAATATCTCATTCTATAATTAATTTACTTTACATAAGTGTAATATATTTTGATAATACGATTTTTTTTTTCCTTTTTACATCAATCTACAAAATGTATATCATTATCTTTTTACTAAATTTGCAACACTATCACAAATCATTCATCCGTTCACTGATTGATTCATTCACAGATGCATTTACATTCTAGGAAATGGAGGGTATTTAAACCCAAATTGGGTAAAATATGGACAAAAATGGGTTTAATTTGGTCCTATAAATGTAATTTAATTTTAAAAATAATGTGGCGCAGTAGGTAATGCTGTCACCTCACAGCAAGAAGGTCGCTGGTTAGAGCCTCAGCTGGGTCAGTTGGCGTTTCTGTGTGGAGTTTGCATGTTCTCCCCGTGGTTGAGTGGGTTTCCTCCGGGTGCTCCGGTTTCCCCACAGATATGCAGTACAGGTGAATTGGGTAGGCTAAATTGGCTATAGTGTATGTGTGTGAATGAGAATGTATGGATGTTTCCCAGAGATGGGTTGCGGCTGGAAGGGCATCCGCTGCATAAAACAAATGCTGGATAAGTTGGCGGTTCATTCCGCTGTGGCGACCTCGGATTAATAAAGAGACTAAGCCGAAAAGAAAATGAATGAATGAATGTATGATTAAGGCTTTTAGGCCGTAAGGCTGCAACACAACACAGTGTGGGAAAGGAAAGTTGTCAGTTTTCTGAAAGCTCTGTACTTATAAATGTAAAAAACATAACCCAACTTGTTTACTTGTCACACTCTCCACGCTAGTTAAAAATTTGTGACTCACGAAGCAGAACATCAAGGGAGAGTGTCTTTTAAAAGGTCCCAACAACTGACACTGAAAACTCCACAGCTTTATGGATTTTTAGATTGGTGTGATGAAATGTGGAAAGACGTGGAAGCTTTCATGCAGGGAACAAGCCTCTCACTGAATAAACTCAATTTCCACTAGTAATACAACAGGGACACGAGGCTAGCATCAGAGCTAATAAGAAAGCTAAGATGTAATTTGTTCTTTCCCCCAAGAGGTGAATATTCTCATACATTCTTTCCCCCCTATACTTGTTGGATGCTACTTAACATTTAACCCCAAGAAGAAAAAAAATCCCAGAAGTCATCATGGTTATTAAAGAATTAGGGGAATGTTTTATGCAACTTTAATAATTTGATTTTTACATAGACATTTTGTTCTCCTGATACAACATGGTTATTTGTAATTCGATATTCAATGTGTGGTATCACTTTACAACAGCATGCATGATGATCTACTAATATGTAAACTAAATGTGAGTTCGTTATGTACTAATGATGAGTTAAGGCAGTGGTTCTCAAACTGTGGTACGTGTACCACTAGTGGTACACAAGCTTCCTTCTAGTGGTACACGGAGGAATCTCTGAATAATTAAAGTAAAAAATTGAACACACTTTTAACCCTTTGACGCATACAATAACACCGATTTGATCAGTAAATTGATTTTAATAGGCTAAACCTTTTATTTAAGTGGCTGACAATAATAAATATTGTAAATTAGAAGAATTAATCTGCCTCGTTTTTGAACTGTGCAGTGCTGCAGCTGCTTCATTGGATCTACTATGCTACTGTACTTCAATACAGGTTATTATGGTGGTACTTGGAGAGACAAATTTTTTATGAGGTGGTACTTGGTGAAAAAAGCTTAAGTTAAGGCATGCGCTAATTAAGACCTACAGTACATTCATACCTGTCAACACTGGGATGTGAAAATAAGGGATATGCCCGCCCACCCCCACCATAAAAAAATAAAATAATTCCCCAAAATTGCTAAATATGTTCTTCTGGAGCTGTTTCATTGTCAATAAACAGTTAAACGGTCAGTAATATGTTTTATTATTATTATTTTAAAATTAAATAATAAATAGTATACATTAGCAGCTAATAAATTAGCAAAAGCGTTCAGTTTATTACAATTAATAGCTATTATAAACAAATAATATCAAATTATCAAATCTCATAAATATTCACTGTATAAATTACACATAAGAGCAACGAATAAATCTCATTTATTTAGATTTTTCGTTTGATTACGTTAAATAACAGAGGTGTTACTTTAAAAATGCATGCATCTAACGTTATAATGAAAGCATTGCTTTCCTAATTTTTATGCTCATTTAGGAAAAAAAATTGGGGAAAAAACACACTAAGAATGACATCTTTTGTTGTTATTATTATTATTATTAATTATGTGTATATGTCTGTATTCAAACACGCACCCAAAACCCAAAGTTTGCTCCGCTTCAAATCCCATGTACAGAAATTCGTTTGGGAAACAGCGTCTATGTATCACTATGGAGCACGTCTGACAGTCACGCACTGCTTTATGACTGTTTTGAGGATTGCATAGTAGGAGCGACGGCACCTGTAATGAAAAGGAAAGGGAATCCCGCCATTTTTATATTTATTTCAAAGTGTTTCATGCTTAAATAAAACGAAAGCACAGAACCGACTCACATTTAAGAGCAAGGGGCGGCCCCTGGTGGTTCGGCGGTATGGGTTTCAAATAGGGACGATCGGCTGTATAATCTTTATTGAGATTTATAATCCCTTCAGAGAGAGACTGAAAATACAGGATGATAGCGGGATAGAACTGTAAAATGCGGGAGAATCCTGGGAAAAACGGGAGGGTTGACAGGAATGAGTATATAATGAGTTCATGTGTGAATGTTAGCTAGCTTAATTACTTGTTGGTACATGTTTGATAATTAATCTGTTAATTAACACTTCTCTCTGAGCTAAATGCAACTCGCTCTACGAGAAAAATGTTGGTTAAGTGCAACTTGACTAACATGAACTCTTGACCTATTAATGTATCATTATGTCATGACTTTGAGTTGATTTGACTTGAATATGAATCACTTTAAAGAGATTTTGTCTGAAACAGGTACGACTGTGCAGACATCTTTGATCAGTGATCATAGAGATAACCAGGTGATCAATAACTCCTGGCTATAAATTGCAAGAGTGGGAAATGAGGAACGTTTTTGTTAAAAGGTTTGGAAAAACCTGAGGGATGAGTTTGTTAAAAGCCAAAAGAGGCCATGGCAAAAAAGGAGACCCGGGTACACAATTACAGAATATCGTGTTCCACCATTCATAGGTTTTACGATGATGTATATATTACAATTGAATTTTAAAAAAATTAATAGTTACAAAACTATAATTAAGGAAGAAATTATTTCTATAATAACTAGAAAGGAAATATTGAACCTATCGGTTTACAATATACTGATGCCCTGTTTTTCTAGGCTTTATTGGTGATAATGGTCAGGAATGTTGGACTATTATTGCCTTTTTAGCAGAAAAAGAAACTAGCCAGAGAGTAATGTGTGAATTGTGGAGTGGGCTAAATAAATAAAAAATCATCTGTATTTTTTAGTAAGTGTACTTTTTAGCTTTTATTCTTGCCATAAAAAAAGCAGCCCATGTTCTGTTGTTATCAATATTTTAATAAACTTTAATAGTTTAAACTGTCTGAGATACGAACAAAAGCAAGTGATGCCTCAAAATTTGATAAAAAAATATCTTGAATGGTTATAAATCTTTAAAATCATTAAAATAATTTAGAAAAAAATGTTTAAAAACTAGTTTAATAAACATCAATGATAATTAATGATATGATGTAGTTCCGGAAACTTTCATCTTCTCTGTTTATTTGTCTGATTTTACGGTCAGTTTGTTTTGACCGCCCCCTGTCGTTTTAAAGAACATCCCAACGGCGAACGCGGCAATTATAAAAGCCTCGTCTGTTTCACGAGATGCAGCGCCAGGCGAAGGTATAAATCCAGCTTGAGGCTCTTCTCCCCCGATCACTCAGCTTAGATGGCTGGCCAGCTCTAGAAACAGTCCTGGTGGCTCCAAACATCTTTCACTTACGAATGATGGAGGCCACTGTGCTCATAGGAACTTTCAGAGCAGCAGAATTTTTTTCTGTAACCTTCCCCAGCCTTGTGCCTCAAGACAATCCTGATCTGGGAGGTCTTTAGACAATTCCTTTGTCTTCATGCTTTCTTTGTGCTTTGTCATGCACTGTCAACCCTGGGAGCTTATATAGACAGGTGTATGTCTTTTCAAATCATGTCCAATCAACTGAATTAATTCTCACAGGTGAACTCCAGTTAAGCTGCTAAAACATCTCAAGAATGATCAGTGGAAACAGATTGTACCTGAGCTCAATTTAAAGGCTGTGAATACTTATTTACATGTGATTTTTTTTTTTTCAGGTTTTTTATTTTTATTAAATTTGCAACAATTTCAAAACTGTAGGTTGAGTTTAGAGGAAATAAATTCATTGAATCCATTTTGAATAAGGCTGTAACATAAAAAAAATGTGGGAAAAGTCAAGCGCTATGATTTTCCGGATGCACTGTATGTCATACCCGTCAACCCTCCCGATTTTCCCGGGATTCTCCCGTATTTTACAGTTCTATCCCGCCATCATCCCGTAAATGTATTTTCCCGTATTTCTCCCGTATTTTCAGTCATTCTCCGACGGGTGTCAATAAACATTAAAGAGCCGATCCTCCCTATACGCAACCCATACCGCCGAACCACAAGGGGCCGCCCTTGCTCTTAAATCTGTTGGAATCTGTCTGTGCTTTCGGTTTCGGTGCCGTCGCTCCTCCTAAACAATTCTCAAAACAGTCATAAAGTGGTGCGTAACTTTCAGCTGACGCGTCCGTAGTGATAAACAGATGCTGTTTCCCAAACGGATTCTGTACACTCGATTAGAGGCATAGTGAAAGTGGATACTGGGTTTTGGGTGCGTGTTTGAACAGATATATACACATAATTAATAATAATAACATCTAAAGATGTCGATCTTGATGAGTTTTTTTTTTAAACACAAATCATTTTTTCCTAAATGAGCATAAAACTTTAGGAAAGCAATGGAATGCTTTCATTATAACGATATATGTAAACTTCTGTTATTTATAACAGTGACACCTCTGTTATTTAATGTAATCAAACAAAAATCTAAATAAATGAGATTCAGGGGGTGGGGGGTTATGATCCCTTATTTTCACATCCCAATGTTGACAGGTATGCTGTATGTTGGAATACTTGAGACGCAGAGCGGAGTAGACCACGACAACAAGGTTCAAGCCCGGTGAAGGATGGTTATAGAAAGCACGTAAGACAAAACAAATAAATAAATAAAATTAACAATTAAATCACAGGTTGAAAATGTGGTAAAATCTAAAAATGTGATAAAAAATCAGGGGGCTTTACTTTTTCTGGATTGCTTTTGAAAACACTATCGGTTGGGTTCAGGGAAGTGGGTTGGTGGGAAGATCAGTTGGTCGATAGTGTGCTCTGGTGGATATACGCTAGAACAGCAGGCGCGAATGGCACTTGCGAGAGAAATTTGAGATCTTAAAAAGCATACAGTGGCCTCTGGTGGACTCAGGGAAAAAAAGTACCTCCTGGGATGTATCTGGCACTCTCCAGAAATGTATATAGAGCTATGTTTTCAGAATGAGCCTGGGTTGAAACATACATACAGTCATGTGTTAGAAAGAGCTTTGATCAAGCATCAGACAATGTCTTTCTTTTTACAAGTGTACACGTGTTTATGTTCCTTTTATCATTTGTTTAGTATATCAGACTTCTACCTGAAAACCGAGCTGCTTATTGTGCCGAGCCCTCGACTAATGTGTTTTCATGCTCCTATATGAAAGTGAAATCCATTAGCATGCTGCTATGCTGATGCATTTGGAGAGTAAGGAACAACATTGATTTTCCTCGCCCATGTGTTGGCTCCATAGTGACGCACAATGTTCTGCTAATGTATCACTCATTATGGAGACTGAGGCATATCACCAGGGACAGACAGCGGAACTGACAGCACCAATAAACACCGCATCCAGAAACGATGAGCCTCTACATTTTTTCCTGTGTTTTAGATTCACAGTGACAGTTTTGGGCCTGAAGTATGCCTTTTGTCTTCACACAGTCAAACACTCAACCTTTTAAAGTACACTCATTTTCGAAGTATACTCTATATTGTACAGTATGTGAATGCAAACGCTCAACACATGTGCATTAGATTGATTCATTCATGTCCAGTAACTGATCTATTTGTTTTCAAAATGATGAAAGACGTTTTTGTGTTTTTCAATCCTCACGTAAGCTCTCGTAAATGTTACCATGTTCATATCTATCCACACATATTATTACAGTCTTTTTTGTGATTAGCTGTTTCTGACATAACATCATTCTACATAATGTAAAGAATATTCTGCGAAAATGTAACCTTATCTTTAATATTGTATTGTAATATTGTAATAAGGTATTTAATACCTTTTTAATATCTCTTATCTTACACTATCTGACAAAAGTCTTGTCGTCTTTACAAGTTTTAGAAACAGCAAATAATAATAACTTGACTTCTAGTTGATCATTCGTTATCAAAAGTGGCTGATTTACCAAAATAAAATATGATCATGGCTCAATTTTCGATTATTTATTTAGGTCAGGAAGGTCTGACTATAATTAATATTGTGTATGACTCCCATGAGCTTGGAGGACTGCATCCATACATCTCTGCAATGAGTCAAATAACGCATTAATAAAGTCATCTGGAATGGCGAAGAAAGTGTTCTTGCAGGACTCCCAGAGTTCATCTTTGGATCCATCTTCAATCCCCTTCCTTCATCTTATCCCAGACATGCTCAATAATGTTCATTTCTGGTGACTGGGCTGGCCAATCCTGGAGCACCTTGACCTTCTTTGCTTTTTTTTCCTGCTGAAGAATTTGCCCTCTCCTATGGTTTGTAATGTAACCGGCAGTCCACTCTGCAGATCTCTTACTAAATGTAACCCCAAACCATGATTTTTCCTTCACCAAACTTGACTGATTTCTGTGAGAATCTTGGCTCCTTGAAGCTTCCAGCAGGTCTTCTGCAGTATTTATGATGTTTGTGATGCATTTCACTTCTCCAAATGGTCAACTAGAAGTCAAGTTATTGTGTGTTGCTCTTACAATAAGGATAAATGACAAGACTTTTGTCAGGTAGTGTACAGCATGTCAAATATTTGCTTCATTTCAGATCATCTTTTCAAGAAGCCCCAATTTAAAAAAAGACTTACACAACCTTAAATCAGAAAAAAAAATGTGACAACATGGAAAACACAAATGAAAAAAATAAAGTAGGGATTTCTAAATTTACTTTGACCTGTATTTTATTGCAGACTATACAACAAATATTTAATGTGTTCTTCATGATTTTTTTGATTGTTTGTTTTTTTTAATAAACGCATATTCAAATTTTGGTTCTTGCTACACATTTCGAAAAAGTTGAAACAGTAAAGCATTCACCACTTTGTAATGTTGCCATTCATTTTCGCAACACTTAAAAATACATTTATAGACGGTTAAAAGACTGTTTCAGGTGTAAATTTGTCACATTCTTCCTGCAAACAAGTGTTACGGTGGGCAACTGTATAAGGTCTTCGTTGTAGCATTTTGTGCTTCAAAATACAACACACATTCTCTATTGGAAACAGGTCGGGACTGTAAGCAGGCCAGTCAAGTACCTGTATCCTCTTCCTCCACAGCCAGGACTTTGTAATGTGGGCAGAATGTGGTTTTGGCATTGTTTTGTTAAAATACACTCTTAAAAAAAAAAGTTTCTTCGGTAGTTCTTCAGTGGTTCTTTACGGTGGTTGAGGTTCTATTTAGCACTTTTACTGTGTAAAGAACCTTTAAAGCACCATAAAGGTTCTTCAGTGGTTCTTTAAGGTGGTTGAGGTGCTATTTAGCACTTTTACTGTGTAAAGAAACTTTAAAGCACCATAAAGGTTCTTCAGTGGTTCTTTGGGGGGTTTAAAGTGCTATATAGCACCACTACTACTGGTAAGCACTTGTTCTTATAGCTAATTCTCATAACTCTTATTTGCAGAAAGGGTAAAGTAACATTAGGAGCACCTTAAAATATCGGTGCTATATAGCACCATTTGACAAAAGTACTATATAGCACCTATTTTTTAAGGTGCTGTATAGCACCAAAAAAGGTTCCCCCTCATTACGAGCCAAAGAACCAGTTTTGGTGTGATTTAGCACATTTTTTTTAGAGTGTATGCATGGACGTCCCTGGAAAAGAAGGCAGTAAATTTTGTTTCTAAAATTTTAATATACTTTTCAGCATTAATGATGCCATCACAGAAGTGAAAGTTACCTTTACCAAGGGCACTGATCATGCAGGCAATACCAGTTGGGCACTACCATTTGGCAAGATCATGCATATTTTGCAATGCATGTGTGCTCTGGCATCATCCAGACCAGGGGGCACAACCCTGCACCTGGAGAGCTACCTTTCTGAAGAATTCAGCTCCACCCCTAACCCAATTAATTAGGACCTGATGCAGCACTTCATCATTGCAGACAGGTGTGTTTGATCAGGGTTGCAACTGAAATCTGCAGGAAGGAAGTGCTACAGAAGCAGTGCTGGTGACCCCTGGTCTGGATGATTCCAGAGCATACATGCATTGCAAAATATGCATGATCTTACCAAATGCAAACATGCAAATATTAGTTTTGTTAATTCAATATATGAAATATAATAGGCATTGTGGCGCCACGGTGGCGTAGTGAGTAGCACTGTCACCTCACAGCAAGAAGGTCGCTGGTTCGAGCCTCGGCTGGGTCAGTTGGCATTTCTGTGTGGAGATTGCATGTTCTCCCTGTGGTTGCTCCGGTTTCCACCACAAGTCCAAAGACGTGGTATAGGTGAATTGGGTAGGCTAAATTGTCCATAGTGTGTGAGTGCGAATGAGTGTGTATGGATGTTTCCCAGAGATGGGTTGCAGCTGGAAGGGTATCCGCAGCATAAAACAAATGCTGGATAAGTTGGCGGTTCATTCCGCTGTGGTGACCCGGGATTAATAAAGGAACTAAGCCGAAAAGAAAATGAATGAATGAATAAAAGTCATTGTCTATACCTCCTTACGTAAGCCACCAATTTGACATATGCCATATGTAATGGTGGAATAAACATTACATAGTTGTCTATCATATTAACAAGAGGGATATCCTCATTAGTTTCCTTTGGCATAGTCACTGATTTATCAGGGATCACCACAGTGTAAGGAACCGCCAATTACTCTGGCATATATTCTATGTGGTAGACGCTCTTGAGCGCTGAGAGTACACTAACTTATGAAGCAAAAGAAGTAAATACCATAGCTTTGTTTGATATTCAGGTCAAGTCTGCTAAACTATTAAAAACCAGAGACCTCAAATAACATTGGCAGTTGATTGTACTTCCCAAATGACAAAGAAAAAACTGTTTGCCCTGCAGTGCGCATCATGACGGTTTAGATTAGAAAGGAATGAAGTTGGCACCCTTTGGGAAGACAAAGAACACCCTTTGAATTAAACATGAATGGGCAACATCAAAACAATGCAAATTTGTATTTATTCTATAAACTGTGTTTTTGTATTCATAGATTGTTAGGCAAATATATAGATTTTGGACTGAAGACATCAAGTGAAGAAATGTTTCATGTGTAATTTTGTCCCATTCTTTCTCTAAACAAGTCTTAAGCTGGCCAACAGTATTTTGCTCTTTAAAATGCAACACACATTCTCTATTGGAGACAGGTCGGGACTGTGGGCGGGCCAGTCAAGTACCTGAATCCTACAAGCATAGATCCTAGATAAATAGAGCATGGATTAAGAAATTACAGCATATGAGTGAGAATTATATAAAGAACACTTGGCCGAAATACAACTATTTGAAAATCTGACACCTGAGGGTTGAAATGAACTCAAATATTTGAAAACGATCATCTTCAAAAAGTTGTATGAATGAATTCAGTTCAAGTTTATTTGTATAGCGCTTTTTACAATAATTATTGTTTCAAATCAACATTACAATCAAATTAAGTTAAAGTTACAATCAAATACAAGTTGTTCATTCATTCATTTACCTTAGTTCCTGATAATCAGGGGTCGCCACAGCAGAATGAACCGCCAACTATTCCAACATATGTTTTACACAGCAGATGAAATCTAAACACACATACACTATCACATTCACACACAATCAAACACTATGTGTAGGCCCACACGGAATCTGCGCGCGCAGAATTCCGCAGATTTTTAGCCTATCATTGATTCTGTTTATTTACTTGAGTAAATGTGTGTAAATTCATATTCATTCAGTTTTTTTATTAATTTAAGTGATATTATTGACTAATATGAAAATATTTATATGATTTATTCACAATTTAGTTTGTAAAGTCATATTTTCTGTCTTTTAGTAGATGTATTATATGAGAAACTTGCTTTGTTTACCAAATAAAGTGGATCTAATTGAATTTGCATTGTAAACCTTAAATACAAGTTAAAAAGGTATAATTTTTTATTTCATACATTAAGGTTTTAGTTATGATACTCCCAAAATCATTCCACATAAATCCGCAGATTTTTACCAAAATTCTGCGCAGAAATTGCAAAAAATGGCCGCAGATTCCGTCTGGCCCTAACTATGGTCAATTTTATTTTATCCAATTCACCTTTACCTTATGTCTTTAAAATGACGGGGAAATCAGAGCACCCAGAGGAAATACACGCAAACATAGGGAGAACATGCAATCTCCACATAGAAATGCCAACTGACCCAGCCTGGGCTCGAACCAGGGACCTTCTTGCTGTGAGGTGATCATACTACCCACTACGCCACTGGGACGCCCAAGTTGAATATTATTTTCATTAAATTCATTTATTCATTTTCTTCTCGGCTTAGTCCCTTTATTAATCCGGGGTCGCCACAGTGGAATGAACCACCAACTTATCCAGCATTTGTTTTACGCAGCGGATGCCCTTCCAGCCGCAACCCATCTCTGGGAAATTCATTAAATTGAATCTAATAAATTAATTGTTAGAAGTTAGAAGAACATGCGTTTATTAAATATTTGCTTGGTTGTCTCCGAAACTCAGTTGACTTGTTTTAGATCATTAGTCACAACGTTAATATGTCTGCAGCCTTCAGAGAATGGCATCTGCCTTCCTGCTTTGACACAGCCTTTAGGTGTCTCGCTAATCTGACACTCCAAGTTCAGCTCATGCCGCCTTTACTAACGAGCGGAGCTGAAACACTCGTGTCGAATGCAGTGTGCAGAACTGAGAGCAGCTCAAGCTGGAGAACAATGAAAACACAACGCTGGCAATATTTACACGCATGATTGATGTCCTGATGTCTGCATTGGCTTTCGGTCTGAAAGCAACGCATTTATTTGAGCAAGTCCGAGCACACCTGTGTAAAAGCCAGTGCTAATGTTATGTATTTATTCTGCAAAGTCAACATTCTTGAACTTTTCCTGATACGGTTGGGTGTAAATGTTAGTTCCAGACTTCTAAATGAAACCAGGAAGTTTACTGATGGGAAAAGATTGGACTTAAAAGAACTTATGCATTTTCTTCTTATCATCAGTTTTTTTGGGACCACATTAGCATTACGGGCTCTCATCTATCATTGGCATTGCTGCAGGTGGCCATAGCTGCGTCCCAAATGACACACTATGCACTTATGCACTATGTACTTATGCACTTACACACTCAACAGTATAGTATATGTATGTAGTGTCGTCCCAAATGGAACACTAATAAGCGGAAGTTCAAACCGTTTCCCTGATGACGTTTGACGGTTGCCAAATTAGAGAAATAAATGACCAAAATACCAAATAATACCTGCTGTGAGTATGACCGCATTCACCATCAGGAGGCGCTATAATCACTCTCGTAGGAGAAATTTGCTTTCACAGTCCAAAAATAAATAAAGTTATCCAACATGTGCGCACGATAGCTCCGCCTCTTCCGTTACGTGCACAAAGCTCCGGTCGTTGAGTGCGTGAAGTGTCCATCATTACATACTTCATATTACCGGTGGAATGAGTGCATCATCCGGGTAATTAAAGTGTACTTATTATTGTTAGAGTTTTCAGTGTGAACGCACTTATTACACTATTTATACTACAAAATGGCGTAGAAAAGTGCACAAGAATGCGATTTGGGACGCAGCTGATGTTTTCTGATTTGAGCTAGTTAGAGAACTTGCTAGGATGCGTATTATACAGTAGTCAACAATTGAAGTAGATTAAAACGTTTCCTCAAAGTTCTCTGCAAGCTATTGAACACCTACTCTTACCGGCCACTTTATTAGGTACACCTGTCCTACTGCTCGTTAACGTTAATCAGCTAATCACATGGCAGCAACTCAATGCATTTAGGCATGCAGATATAGTCAATACGTCCTGCTGCAGTTCAAACCGACCATCAGAATGGGGAAGAAAAGTGATTTAAGTGACTTTGAAAGTGGCATGGTTGTTGGTGCCAGACAAGATGGTGTAAGTATTTTAGAAACTGCAGATCCACTGGGATTTACACACACACAACCATTTCTCTAGGGTTTTTCCGAGACTGGTCTGAAAAAATTGAAAATATCCAGGGAGCGGCAGTTCTGTGGGCGCAAATGCAAATGGCCATACCGGTTTGAGCTGATAGAAAGGCAACAGTAACTCAAATAACCACTCGTTACAACTTAGGTATGCAGAAGAGCATCTCTGAACGCACAACACATCCAACCTTGAGATGGATGGGCTACAGCAGCAGAAGACCACAACGGGTGCCACTCCTGTCAGCTAACTGTACGTTCACACCGAAGGCCCTGGCGACATCACTGTCTGCCTTCAGAGTTCCGGCCGAATAACATTAATGCACATCAGTAACTCGCCACTATTTTAATGTACGTCCCTGAAAGAAAATATTGTAAATAATTGGAAATTCGGCGACCGCAATGTTAAAACCCTTGGAAAGAACTGTGGTCGGAACCAAAGTTTACAGTGACTGTGTTCTCTGGACTCTTCTCAAGCGGTGGACTTCTACATTCTGATGGCTCATTATCATAAAGTTGACTTGATTTCAACTCTCCACGACGCCCCCACTGGCGAAGATGTGCCACGCTACTCCTCGCTACTTATCACTCCAATTGAAAATAAATGACTTCCGGCTACTCTAATAGATACTTCCAGCAGGATAACGCGCGAATCATCTGAGACTGGATTCAGGAACATGAAAATGAGTTCACTGTACTGAAATGGCCCTCACAGTCACCAGAACTCAATCCTATAGAGCAGTGGTCCGCAAACTTTTTTCACCGAGTACCACCTCAGAAAAAAAAATTCTCTCCACGTACCACCATAATGACCGGTATTGAAATACGGTAGCATAGTAGGCGTAATTAAACAGCTACAGAACTGCGCAGTTCAAAAACGTAGCGGATTCTTATTATTATTAATATTTATTATCATTATTATTATTTATTTGCCACTTTAAACATTATAAATAGTTTGAACAGAGAAATTAGAAATGAGATCTGCTCACTGCGCATTAAAGTAGGCTTTGTGTGTGTCAGAAAAGCAAGTGATTAAACTATACCCATCAACATTGGGATATAAAAATACGGGATACGCCCCCAACAAATACAGGGAGAAAAATAGCTTCAAATGAAAGAATACATAACAAATATTTGAAAATAGAAAATAAAAGGTTTAGCCTAATAAAATCATTAATCACATCTGTGTCATCGTACGCATCAAAGGGTTAAAATTGTGTTAATTTTTTAACTTTAA
Organism: Danio albolineatus; assembly: GCA_903798035.1. Classification (NCBI taxonomy): domain Eukaryota; kingdom Metazoa; phylum Chordata; class Actinopteri; order Cypriniformes; family Danionidae; genus Danio; species Danio albolineatus. Next base: position 630,475 of record CAIGQQ010003715.1, read on the forward strand.
TTATTCAGCGATTCCTCTGCATACCACTAGAAGTAAGCCTGCGTACCACTACTGGTACACGTACCACAATTTGAGAACCACTGCTATAGAGCACCTTTGGGTCGTGGTGGAATGGAAGATTTGCATCATGGATGTGCAGCTGACAAATCTGCAACAACTGTGTGATGCTATAGTGTCAGTATGGGCCAAAATCTCTGAGGAATATTTCCAGTACATTGTTCAATCCATGCCACGATTAAGGCAGTTCTAAAGGCAAAAGGACGTCCAACCCAGCACAAGTAATGTGTACCTAATAAAGTGGCCAGTTGGTGTATTTTTGCTTTGAGACAATTTCAAAAAACTTCTTTGATCCACTTCAAAAGTTGACTATTAAATAAGGATGATACAAACACGCACATGTATATCACCAAACTGGTTCTTTCAGACAGTTCACTTGATTTTACGCTGAAGTGTTAATTTCGTCAACAAAACTAAGGATGAATACGTTTGTTGCCTAAAAGTATAACCTATTTTCACCTACAATATTGCAGGCTGATGTCATTTTTAATACCAAATGATATCAATGTTGTCTCGTCTTCATCTCATCTCATTCTTGGAAAAAAAAGTCATCAGTGACCGTTTATTAACAAATTAACACTGTTAAACTGCTGGAAGCGATTGCTAATCTTCTGGGATTTTCACACTCAAGCCTCTCTAGGGTTTACATGCAGTAGAATGGTGGGGAAAAAAAGAGAAAAATAGCCTGTGAGTGGCAGTTCTGTGGATGAAAATGCGTCGTTGATGCCAGAGTTCAGAGGAGAATGACCAGATGGGTTCAAGCAGATAGAAAGGCAACAGTAACTTAAATAGCTCACTCTGCAGAGGAGCATCCCTGAACACATAACACCTCCAACGTTGAAATAGATGAGCTCCAGCAGCACAAGAGCACAGAGATGACATGTCTGATAGATAATATATATTTTATATAAGTAAATATATACAAGTAACAATAGCTAGTCCATGGATATCTTAAAATCTGCATGAAACTGAAGTTAAAATTGTCCTTTTTTTCCCATATTGTAGAATACATCCAATTGGGAAGGTCCTGAAATGTGAAAGAAATGTAGGCTGGTGCGCATTTCTTTCTTCGGGAACCAGTTGGGTTGTTGGAAGATGAATACTGCTAACAAAAAGGCTCCTAAAAAATTCCATGTGACCTGACATAAAAAAAATAATAATAATAATGCTATTCCTACTTTATCTTTATAAATGATTTCATCTTTTGGGAACCGATTGGATTGTTGGAAGATAAACATTGCTAAGAAGATGGAGGAGCACTAGCTAATGGACCAAAGCAGGGTAGAAATGAGACATGCCATGATAGTCCCTCTTGTAAGGCATTCCATGTGAGCAGAAGTAAATAAAATTAGTTTTGAGGGTGGAGGGAAGGTAATGGTAATCATTCTTTATCTTCATAAATGATTTCATCTTTTGGGAACCAATTGGATTGTTAGAAGATTTACATTGTCAAAAAAATGGAGGACGATTGGCTATTGGACAAAAGCAGGGTAGAAATGAGACATGCCACCGTTGTCATGATTGTCAGCGATCTATGTTGGGAAAGATCTCTGGTGAACTACAGACCTGTGACGAACTACAATTCCCTACACTCCGCTTTGCACACACCAGACTCCATTTCCATTAATCACACACGCTTCAAGAGTACACACTTAGCTGATGATTGATTATAAAGCTTGTTTGGCATGCTGTCCTGGCAGAGAGCCCTGAACTCATAAGATCCTCGAGCCCAGGGCTCCCTCCCGTTTGCAAGGCGAGAGGAGTGTTTGAGCTCAGGTAGATCTGGAGAACTCCCCTGCGGGTAGCTAATGAACAGATAGTGATTGCTATGAAAAGATAACTTACTAGGAGCATGTCTATGGAGCTGATTTGGATTAGTCAATTGACTAAAGTTGAATGTTTTTGGACAGTGGGAGGAAACTGGGGAACCCGGGGGAAACCCAGGTGAGCACGGAGAGAACGTGTAAACTTCACACAGAAACATCAGCTGGCTTGGTAAGGACTAGAACCAATGACGTTCTTGCTGTGAGGCAACAGTGCTAACCACTGGGCTACCGTGCCACCCATCTAGGAAAGGAGGAGGAGTAGGGGTGGAAGGGGGATTCTTCAAAACTAAGATGGCTGTGATATGGAAATTAGGGTATATATAGTGGCTTAGGACTCATCTGATTGGTGAATCATAGATTGAATAATGCGGGACCAGCTGCGAGCAGTCATCTGCACGGGATCCTCTCGAAATTAGTGTATAAATAAACTTTACAAAGACACATCTCTTTGCATTAGCATACACATAAAACACAAATGCTCTTGAAATCCAAATCCTCTAAAGCAGAGATGCCCAAAGTAGGGCCCGTGGGCCAAAATTGGCCCTTTGTAACTTTTGTTTTGGCCCGCCATCCCATCTGAGAGGAGAGAGAGTGCAGTACGATGGGGCAAATGCATTTAACAGAGATCGTCATTTTCTAATTTGACGTTAGCTTTTTTGTTAGTTTTATTGCTGAGCTACAAAAAAGCAAACTAAAACTAAATGTTTCAATTTAATGTTGCAAATGAATCAGATTTTTTTATTTTATTTAAATGATGTCTCTCGAGAGATAGAGGACTATGCAGAAGACATCG
>CAIGQQ010003715.1:633550-665935 GCA_903798035.1 Danio albolineatus
TATATATATTTTAAACCTAGTGTAATTCTGTTATTAATTAGATTGTTTTGTTTTTACTTTAATAAGTTCATTATGTTACTATGTTAGTTAATATAAAGCAGTATTTTCTAGCCATTTTAAAACGTTATTAACTAAATTAGGAAATTATTCATTGCAACCGTATTTACCTTCGGCCCTCTAGCCTCAATCATGTTTGGTTTTTGGCCCTTCATAAGAAAAAGTTTGCTCTAAAGGATTGTCAGTCTGCATTGTTTAGGGCAACCAGAGCCGGGAACACTTCCCAAAAGACATTATAATTCGAATGGCATCTGCGCTTATGTTAGTCTGTTTTATTATTCCCAAGGTTTCCATAATCCTGGACCAGGCCATATCCTGAGCAGCTGCTGTGGTGGTCACGGAGGAGTGGAGAGCATGAGACCGATCCCTGTAAGACCTCAGTGACAGAACAGTCCTTGCATTGTTCCTGAAGGGCCGGTGATCGCCCCCACCTGCGGCTTCTCCAATGATGGACGTCCAGCGTTCTCCAGCCTCCAGCGCCTAGACTGCAGCTCTGCAAAAGACGTCTGGCCATAGGAGAAATGGTTATGCCCAAATGAGTCTGGTTTCTCTCGAGTTTTTTCAATTCTTCACTTACGCCAATTGGTGAAGTTGTTTCCTCGCCGCTGTCTCCACTGGCTTGCATGTTTCGGGACTTGTAGGGCTGAGCATCGATTGATTACTCTTCAGTGTTTTGACTCTCAACAGTGACTATTTAACCACACTGAACTTAACTAAAATGAACTTCAACACTATATAATGACTTTAACATAACATTGTCAAAACACCCAATGTTACTAGATCTTGGGAAGTCCGTATGCCATTAATCAAAGGTCTATCCAGACCCTCTAGAATTAACACTACACAATTGTTAGTTTTCCTTCACGTCTGTGTCAAACAACCAATCACCTTCTTGTTTATAGTGGTCTTGATTTTGATCTACAAGGCATTTTAATCAACATGAGAAAGTGCAGTTATCTCAAGTCCATCCAGCTATTCTCATCAAATTTGCATGCGCGTTCAATTAGCAAGATAAGAATTGGCTAAATTAGAAGATCCTGCATAATTCACTTTATTCCACATTTGTTAAGAACGTAAAAAGAAAAGAATCTGGTTTAGGCTCGGTGGGTTTTCGTGTTGGGATGTTATGCATCTACAACGGTGACCTATTTTCAAGAAAGTGCTGAAGTGATGTGGGGTGAATTTCTACCTTCTGAAAGCTACTAATGAAAGGCAGGGTTGTTTTAGGTTGCTACATTGTTTTGATATGTGTTATAAAGTTAGTCTATTTTGAGGCTTTTCTGGGTCAAAACAGATCATCGTCTATTTACCACACTAACTACTAAAAGCTCTCTCTCGATTGATTTTTAAAGCCCGTCGGTGAGCAGCCCCTTTGAAATGACCTTTTGCAAATTAGATGTGACTGAGAAAATGTTGCTTGTCAAAATCTACAGACCTCTCATAGATGGAAAGGTAGCAGAGGATGAAACTTTGAAATGCTCTTTACTTTACGTCCAAAAAAGAGACATTTAGACCATTCTACACAAGGAAATTGTGGAGGGATATAGCGAATCCCTTCCAATCTAGGTGACAGGGTCAGCTTGGGAAAGGGGTCTTTAGGATTCGAACTGCGTTCCCTTCCACAGTAATCCATCAGCATCTTTGTCTTGATAGCTGTCAGAGTGCCATTTCACCAACAACTGGGATACTAAACAGATGCAAGCGGATCCCTTGAGGTGCGAGCCTTCCTTGCATTATGAACGTCTGTCAGCAAGATTCTCCAAATGTCTCGGAGAAGTGTTTCTGGAGTCAAGTAGTAACCTAATAAATGCAAGACACAACTATGATATACCAGCCTGATCTTAAGGGAAAACGTAAGCATTTTACGTTTTGCCAGTTTACTGGCTAATTCGTACAAATTCGTACGAGTTGTCGTACGAAAATTTACGATTTAAACCCCACCCCTAAACCCAACCGTCATTGGGTGATGAGCAAATCGTATGCGTTCCAAGACTTGTGACGAGACGATTCCAAGGTTCCATAATCCTAGACCACACTGTATCCTGAGCAGCTGCTTTGGTGCTTGGCGGAGTAGCAAGCATGAGACTGATTCCTGTGACCCTCCAAGGACAGACGAGCCTCGAGTTCTCCAGCCTCCGGCGCCTAGACTGCAGCTAGAGCTGCGCACCGATGGATTACTCTTCAGTGTTTGGACTCTAAGTAGTGAATATTAAACAACTGAACTGAACTCCAACACTAATAACTGGACTGACACTGTTTCAATTTACAATAACCTTCTATGTGAAGCTGCTTTGACACAATCTACATTGTAAAAGCACTACACAAATAAAGATGAATTGAATTGAATTGATAGTCAAAACAAAAGGTCATAAACAAACCATACCAATCAGGGCAGTGCTGGCAAAATGCCAAAAGTATAGCTCAGCAACTCATTCTCTCATAACAACATTCCCATGCTGTTCGTGCCAGTATATAAAGAGCAAATAATTCTCATTAAAAGCCATGAGTTTACAGGTAGTTTCACAATAAAGATGCTAATCTGCATCAGTCTTCAGTGCTACATTTATTGGGTGCATTGGAAATGAGAAGGGGTTGACAAAGTGGCCTTCTATCCTCTCCAGTGTACTGGAGCATAAAGCTTTGTTTTGCTAATGTTGGAGACTCATCCTTAGAGACAAGCTCTGATAGATGGCCCACTAAGTGAATGTATGAATCATAACCCACCAAATCGAGTGTGTATTAGCATATTTATTTATTAATTCAATAGATTAGGTACTTTGCTTCCTTGTTTTGTTGTCTGTGTTAGGCAGGGTGAAATGAATTAGAGCAAACAGACTTTGTCTGAAGCAAATGCTACCAAATTGTACTCGCATGGCAATACCTTTGCAGCCAATGATGCCGGCTCATGCACATGGCTATGTTGCAGAGATTGGGCTCCAGGGCAATCCTTTCCTTAGTTACTTTAATTGACAATGGCAATGTTGATCGTGGAGGACAGTTCTCAGTTGTGGCTGGTTCTAGCTGATGGTCCATCCAACAATATTAGACATCACTAGCAGGGCTATTGGAGAAATGTAGTTACTTTCTCTCCAGCACCTAGGGTAGTCTCAGAGTGAGTAGGCCAGATTTAAAAACTTCCTTATGTGGCCCTCTGGAGGGTTATCTAATCAAAATCAAGCATTCAACACAACTTAACCATCTATTTTATACGAATTAGTTAATTAACAGAGTAAAATAATGTGAAACCAACACAATGGGTCAAAGCTATGCATTTTACCTTTTTGTCTCCAGGGTCCCATATGGAGTTTGCATGTTCTCCCTGTGTTTGCGTGTGTTCGCGTGTGTGAGTCCTCCGGTTTACCCGACAGTCCAAAGACATGCGCTATAGGTTGACTGGGTAAACAAAATTGGCTGTAGTGTATGAGTGTGGGTTTGTGTATCAGAGTCAAAACACTGAAGATTAATCCATCAATGTGCAGCTCCACAAGTCCCGAACCATGCAAGCCAGAGGCGACAGCGGCCTGGAAAAAAACTTCACCAATTGGCGAAAGTGAAGAATTAAAAAATCTGGAGAGAAACCAGGCTCAGTTGGGCACGACCATTTCTCCTATGGCCAGACGTCTTGTGCAGAGCTGCAGTCTAGGCGCCGGAGGCTGGAGAACGATGGACGTCCATCGCGGAGAGACCACAGGTGGGGTCACCGGCTGGTGAACAGGCTGACCCTTCAGGAACAATGCTAGGACTCGTCTGTCACTGAGGTCTTACAGGGATCGGTCTCATGCTCTTCACTCCTCCATGACCACCACAGCAGCTGCTCAGGATACAGCCTGGTCCAGGATTATGGAAACCTCGGGAATGATAAAAAACAGACTAACATAAGCGCAGATGCCATTCACATTATAATGTCTTTTGGGAAGTGTTCCCGGCTCCGGTTGCCCTAAATAATGCAGACTAACAATCCTTTGGAGGATTTGGATTCCAATAGCATTTGTGTTTTATGTGTATGCTAATGCAAAGAGATGTGTCTTTAATCTAGTTTTAAACTGACAGAGTGTGTCTGCTTCCCGAACTGTGCTAGGAAGGCTGCTCCAGAGTTTAGGTGCCAGATAAGAGAAAGATCTACCGCCTACAGTTGATTTTGATATTCTGGGAATAATCAATTGCCTTGATGTTGCTGGTTCGACTTCTAGGTGTACTTGCTGTGTGGACTTTGCCTGTTGTTCTTGTGTTTGCATGGGCTTCCTCCTAAGTGTTCCGGTTTCCCTCACAGTCCAATGCAGTATAGGTGAGTTGGATCAACTAAAATGGCCAGAGTGTGAATTGAATTTCCCACTCGTACTTTCCACTTGGGCTTGTGGCAGGAAATGCATCTGCTGGTAAAACATGTGGAAACAGATTCATTCCTCTGTGGCGACCCCTGATAAAGCAAAGATTAAGCCAAAGGAATGTGAGTTTGGAGATTTCGGGCACATTTCGGAGAATCAAGTCGATTTTATTTCTATAGCACTTTGTGAAGTTTATTCATAAACTAATTTTCGAGAGGATCACGGGCTTATGATTGCTTGCGGCTGGTGCTGCATTATCCAATTTATGATTCACCAATCAGATGATCCCTAAAACTTCATAAATAACCTAAGTTCCATACCACAGTCATCTTCGTATTGAAGAATCCCCCTTCCTCCTCTACTCCTCCTTCTTTCCCAGATGGCTGGCACGGCGGCCCAGTGGTTGGCACTGTAGTCTCACTGCAAGAACGTCACTAGTTCAAGTCCTAATCAAGCCAGCTGACATTTCTGTGCGGAGTTCATATGTTCTCCAATTGCTCACGTGGGTCCCCCGGTTTCCTCCCACCATCCAAAAACGTGCAACTTAAGTTAATTGACTAACCCAAATTGGCATTATAGATGTGCTCCTAGTAAGTAGTTATATCTTCATAACAATCCCTAATTGTTCTCGAGATCTACCTGAGCTCAAACTCCCCTCTCGCCCTGCAAACGGGAGGTAGCTCCAGACTCGAGGATCTTATGAGCTCAGGGCTCTCTCCCGGGACAGCATGCCAAACAAGCTTTATAATCAATCATCAGCTAAGTGTGAACTCCTGAAATACAGTGCAATTATACAGTGCCATGCAGGGACAGTAAATGCAACGTTAGTAAATGTTTAAATGATGGGTGAGTTTGGCTGAAATTTTAGCCTGTAATCATCTGAATTACTGGAGCTTCTTTGATTGTGTCTAAACTGATCGCAAGCTTCCTACACCGTATTCAATCACAAATCCACTTACACTTCAGTAGCAGCGCACGCACTTGAAGTATATCAAAAAGTTCAGCAGCAGATTCAGTGTAGACAGCATTATTTATCATCATCGGTCTCTTTTCTCTCATTGCATCACGCTACTCGCATCCAATGTAGATACAGTGTTACGAAATAGCAGTGTTTGGCCGCATGTTCTCAATATCTTGCCTTTGAATCCAAGACCTCAAGTTCAAGAATACGTATTCCTGTGCCATGAAGAAGTATACTTTGTGCTTTAAAGAAAAACTTTGACAAGTCATCGGTTAATGCCAGCAAGCTGCTTCTCAGAGCCCTGCACACCTAATGTGTGGGTCTGCGATATAACACGACCACTCACATAAAAGCAAACCCGCTGCAAGCCCCAACCAATCTGGTCTGACCCTGACAAAAAGAACAGGGTCACCAAGGATCACACTCCCATTGCAGCTTTTGAGTGTGTAAATCCTGTTTACATGCTAATGGAGTATAAGTCCAACCATTCAAAGAGTTGTAACCAGGGACATGAGCAAAACAAGTCTAAATAACAAATCTCAGGAAGATTATCGGGTGGTTCACTGGCAGTTTTTAAATGGTTATTGATTAGAGATGCATTTAGTCTGAGGAGAAACTTTTGTCCTTCTTGATTGTAACTGATTCTTCTTTTTCTTTTCTTCGCCAGATATAAAATAGTTATGCTTAGTATCTTGATTAAGAAGGAAAATCAATATTAAATGGTTTAAAATAACGACAACGACAACCAAAAGTAATGGTTTTATCTTTTTTTTCAAACAATCTATTCAACTGCATCAGATAAAGGTGGATTCAACTTTAACCACTAAAAATCTGAACCATTAAAGAGGGATTTTTCAAGGAGGATTACCTTATTGATCAGCGAGGGTCTGAGACTCAGAAAGGAATACTTATCAGACCAGAAAACATCTTCTTGAAGAAATAGTTTCGAATGAGTTCCTTCAGACTTCAGTAAGGCCATATCCACACGCACAGAGGTTTTTCTGCACCGATTTACAATAAAGAAAATCTCCGTCAACATGAAAATATGTGATGCACTGTAAAGGGTATGCCAAACAGGTATTTTGATGGTCCATTTGAGCATTAGTAGACTGTCTACTTGATATCTGTTGATACTGACATTCAACAGACAGTTAACTGACTATAAGAAACTTCGCAAGTATATGTCAACTTACACTAACCCTAACCCCAACCTAACAGTGTACTTATAATCTAATGAGAATTAGTTGCAATGTAACTTAAATTCAACAAACAGACCATCAAAATAAAGACCGCCAAACCAAGAGATGGTAATAAGTTTATTTTATGCTGGTTCACACCAAACGTGGAACACTCAAAACATTGATTTCTGCTGCTTGTTCAAACTACTTATTTAAAATGAGCTGAATCAATGCTTTTTTTGGGTGCACATCTTAATTGATATATGCTCAATCCACTTAAATTTGAAAAAACTTATTAAAAAAGGAACTTAATCGATTTCTGTTGGTACAACATGAAGGAACTGTGTGGAATCAAGGTTATAATGGTTTTTGATTTATTATTAGTTTTAGTTTTTATTTCGTTTAGTTGTTTTTTTTTTGTTTGATTTCAAATGCAGTTAGTTTTAATTAGTTTTAGAGGCAGATTTACTAGCTTTTATTAGTTTTTATATTTTGAAATTGCTTAGATAGGGACGAGCACCAAAACGGTGCGTAGGGCCTATTGGAATTGCTCCATTTCTTCTTCTTCTTCTCTAGAAAAGATCGCAATTTTGAGGGTCTAAACATTTCCCTGAAAACTCACTAAACTTTGCATATGCTCCAGAAGTGGCAAAAATTTACGTTTGTTATAGGTTTCGGAAGTGGGTGTGGCAAAATGACTCGACAGCGACACCTATGCACTTTAGACCCACTGGACCCAGAGCTACGATTTATGCACATGTACAAAAATGAACACACACATCAAACATGCCAATACCTACAAAAAACGAAATCTCAAACTCAACAGGAAGTCAGATATTTTTAACTTTAACGAACAAGTGCAGTTTTTGCCATTTTCAGTGGTTGCATGTTAACGAATCTTAGGGATTTTATCCGATCAACACTGAAATTGGGAATTATCATCTAAAGGCCTTGGCGACGTTAAATAGCAAAGATCGTCAAAGTGTTTTCGTCAAAGGACGTGTCTGTGGCGGCCTTGCAAACTTTGATGCTTCGCCACTTATCAGGAAGTTGTTATCTGCCTCAAAATCCACATGTTTGATAAGAGTCCTCACCTGAACACGTTTACATGCCAATGTTCAATCCAGTTAAAATATGGTTATAGCGCCACCTGCTGGCAACAGGAAATTACGTTTTACACTGTAAGAAACTAATACAAATTTTATCAGATCGAATCCATGGCCTTTGTGATGTCAAATTGTGAAGATCTAGAGTTTTTGTCGAAAGCTGTGTCCTTGGTATACTGACTAAGTCAACCCAGGCTCATTTTGAGAACGTAGTCCTGAGTATGTTTCTAGAGGCTGCGGAATACGTCCCGGAAGTTTTGCACTTTTTGTTTTCGTGAATCCACGAGAGGCCGCTGCGGGTGCTTTTTGTGATCTCAAATGTCTCTCGCGAGTGGCGTTCGTGCCCGATGTTCTTGCGTAAACCCACCAGAGGCCGCTGTCGGCTGACTGTTTGGCTGACTGAATGACTGACTGAGCGACCAATCGACTGACCCACCCTCCTCCTTCCCTAAACCCAACCAAAATTCTATTGACTGACCCACCCACACGCTTCCCTAAACCCAACCAACAACTTTCAAAAAAGCAATCCAGAAAAAAAATAAAAGCCCTTGTCTCATTTTTACCACGTTTTCAGACTTTATCACGTTCCCACCCTGTTATTTACTGGTTTATTTAAACAAGGATAAAACGAAGATTTGGAATGAAGTTTAGGCAGGATATTTAAAGTAGTTTTGGAAGGGTCTTATAGGCTAGCCAATGATTAGCGATAGGGATCAGCTGTAGTCAATCATATCACCTGCTCCTCTTGAAATTAGTTTGTGTGGACAAATGGTCTCACTCTACAGAAAAAGATTCGGTTTTGAAGATACCAGTGTGACAGGGCCTAAAACCAGACAAAAAAATACTACTCTGAGATTTCAAAAGTTCTCAGTTTCCACACATTTGACAGAATGCGATCTAGCAGATCCAACACGGTGAACTGGAAGCTCTGTTCCTCTGGTCCTTCCCACAGATATGACCCACAGACCTGCTCTGTCAGCGCGCGCGCGCATGGAAGCGTTTCTGTGTGTGTGGGAACATCAACTTCTCCAGCCTGCTAATGTTGCGATAAGCCTTTAGAAGCGATGCCAGTTGGAACGCGAACCGCAAAGACCATCTGCTTATGGACTCATTCAGGAGAAGCAAATCATACAGCATGAGATGACAAAGACGGCGGTGTGTTGAGTGAGAGCAAAAAGAAATCTCCGCAAATGACAGTGAGTGGGTGTCATGCTTTGAAACTCTTTTGACGATATGTGTTAGAGTCTGCCCACGAGCTCTGCGGGGTGGTTCTTCACAATTCTTTGACATATTCTCTCTTGTTTCAGAAAGAGAGAGATGGAGAAAAAAAGAACAAGATACTGTAGGGATTGAACGTGCTAAAGACTAATCTGGGGCTCGAGCACTTCTGCTGCCAATGTATTTCTACTGTACAGTGATTGGTGATTGTGAGGCAGCAGAACATACAGTGTCACGCTCAATGTATTAACTAGGACTGCATGTTTTGGCAGAGTAAGTGAAAGAGTAAAACATGTTGCAATTATTTTGAATTATAAACATGATAAATAATTAATATTATTTATTATGCTGACAATAATGTATACACTTTATTTTACAATTGTCTATTTGGTGAATATTTTGTCAACAGATGTAGGTTTATCAGCGATCTGGCGGCTGCAGATCGCTAATGAACCACAAATCTGCTGGTCTATGGACTACATATCCAGTCATCCAACACAACACACACTCACCTGCTCCAAGTCACCACTGATTGGACACTCACAGACACTTAAATTTGAAAAAACTTAATAAAAAAGTAACTTAATCGATTTGTGTTGGTACAACATGAAGGAACTGTGTGGAATCAAGGTTATAATGGTTTTTGATTTATTATTAGTTTTAGTTTTTATTTCGTTTAGTTTTATTTGTTTGTTTGTTTTCAAATGCAGTTAGTTTTAGAGGCAGATTTACTAGCTTTTATTAGTTTTTATATTTTGAAATTGCTTAGATAGGGACCGAGCACCCAAACGGTGCGTAGGGCCTATTGGAATTGCTCCATCTCTTCTTCTTTTTCTTCTTTTTCTCTAGAATGGATCGCAATTTTGAGGGTCTAAACATTTCCCTGAAAACTCACTAAACTTTGCATATGCTCCAGAAGTGGCGAAAATTTACGTTTGTTATAGGTTTCGGAAGTGGGTGTGGAAAAATGACTCGATATCGCCACCTATGCACTTTAGACCCTTCTACTGTACAGTGATTGGTGAATGTGAGGCAGCAGAACATTCAGTGTCACGCTCAATGTAATAACTAGGACTGCATGTTTTGGCAGAGTAAGTGAAAGAGTAAAACATATTGCAATTATTTTAAATTATAAACATGATAAATAATTAACATTATTTATTATGCTGACAATAATGTATACACTTTATTTTACAATTGTCTATTTGGTGAATATTCTGTCAACAGATGTAGGTTTATCAGCGATCTGGCGGCTGCAGATCGCTAATGAACCACAAATCTGCTGGTCTATGGACTACATGTCCAGTCATCCATCACAACACACACTCACCTGCTTCAAGTCACCACTGATTGGACACTCACAGCTGAAGCTACTCAAGAACTGATTACACAGACTATAAAGTGAGCACACAAACACACAGATGTGGCTGAGTCTTCTGTTGTGATGCAGACGCTGAGAGCAGACTTGTGGATCCAAATGCAGGTTTATTAGAGAAGTCAGGCAAGCAATGATCAATACAGGGGTAAACAGTAGAGGTGGGCAAAGCGAGGCTTCATGAAACACTGAAACAGTCGAAGCAAATATGTCGAAGCTTCGAAACGTTTCGAAACCCCACTCTATGGTGACACCTAGTGGTCATTTTCTGTGTATTTCACTTGAACAGCTTCAGCAAAGAACAGTTGAGCAAATTGAGGTAATAAACCCCACTTTGTGGGGACTGAACCTTCAAGTGATATAGTGTAGCGGTTAGGGTTCCTACCTACCATGCAGGCATAGTGGATTCGATTCCAGGTGAATTCTGCTCTTTTGAAATGCTTTAAAATCAGTTGGAATTGCTCTGTTATTGTATCGTTTTGTTTCAACATTGGTCTGACATCCGATTAAACACTATTGAATATTGTGAGTAAATGTCTTGTTTTGGTCATAAAATGGCTTGTTGCTAGATCAAACACGGTTTTGGACGGAATTTAACAAGAATATTTATATTATTCATTACATTTCCCATTTATTGTATTTTATTACTCAATTCAATTCAATTCACCTTTATTTGTATAGCGCTTTTACAATGTAGATTGTGTCAAAGCAGCTTCACATGGAAGGTTATAGTAAATTGAAAATGTCAGATTAGTTATTAGCTAGTAAATTATTAGCTAGTATATAGCTGAGTTCAGTTCAGTTCAGTGCTGTTTAATATTCACTACTTAGAGTTCAAACATTGAAGAGTAATCCATCGGTGCGCAGCTCTAACTGCAGTCTAGTCGCCGGACGCTGGGGAACTCGAGGCTCGTCTGTCCTTGGAGGGTCACAGGAATCCGTCTCTTGCTTGCTGCTCCGCCAACCAGCTGCTCAGGATACAGCGAGGTCCAGGGTTAAGGAGCCTTGGAATCGTCTCGTCGCGGGTCTTGGATTGCATCAGTGGCGCTGCATAGCCTCTGGGGGCCTCGGGATGAGTATCCCCAGTTGGAATAGAGAACAAAGAAAATAATTAGCGTAGCTGCAGTTCATAGTGTATGTAAAGGAAACCCTAAACCTACCAACTCAACCCTACTCAAACCCTAAACCCAACCATCACAGTACTGTAAAAATTATTATTTATTGTTGTACAGTGTTACAGAAATTATGCTAAATTGATGGTGTATCCGCAGCTGTATCCTATCTAGACTCCACCATAAAACAGTAACATGATTAAAATACATAAAATCATGATGTCTGAGTATTTGTACAAGTCTGTATTTGAACCCAAAGCATAGTAACAACATGCGCACGCAAGGTCCACTAGGCTATACAAGACAGACGTTTTTTCTGACCCTGTCAGTCAAACGCAGATTCGCCAGGTCTCGAAACACTTCTGAACTGATCGATGCTTTGAATTGCTTTAGTCACGTGACCTGGGTGTTTCGGCTCATGCTTCGATGCAGTGTTTCGAAACACTTGCGCTTCGGGATCTCGGCACTGTGTCGAAACGTCAGTTTCACGTCAGCCATCCCTAGTAAACAGATGTATGCAAGCAATCCTGAGTTTGCAGGCAGAAAACAGAGATAAACAATACTACAAGGCTAGGATCAAACACGGGACGACAAGGCAAGGAAACCATAATGCTAACAGTACAGTTATCAAGACTCAGCCACATCTGTGTGCTCACTTTATAATCTGTGTAATCAGTTCATGAGTAGCTTCAGCTGTGGGAGTCCATTCAGTGGTGACTCGAAACAGGTGAGTGTGTGTGTGTGTTGGATGACTGGATATGTAGTCCATAGACCAGCAGATTTGTAGTTTATTAGCGAGCTGCAGCCGACAGATCGCTGATAATCATAACACCAAGACTCCCTGAAATAAATTGCTCTGACTAGCCTAAACAATTATGCAGTGCGCGGCTCTTGCTCCTAACACAGTGTGTCTAATCCTTGAATATTGCATGTATTTTGATTTTATTTTGATTAATTGTGCAATCCCGGGATTTAAAGATTTCCTAACGGAAAACAATTTAAATCAAGACTTGTTTAAACCTCCTCGCTAAACTTTTTGCTGACCATAGGCTCTTTTCTAAACACTTTATCTGTTTGTTTGCAGTTTTACAGCAATATTGGTGTTAAATGCTAAACTCTCCTGCTTTGTGTCAACATTATTTCAGCTGATTAATAATCGGTGTTTCCCAATGCACTCGAAAAACATTTAAGTGAAGTCTTTTCTCTGCTTTTGGCTCAGGTTGAGCTGGAGTGATCTATGGAGTCTGCCTAAATCTGTGACATTGTGTCCCGTGCTGTAATTTCCAAGGCTCTCCAGGGACACATTACACAGATATAATTACCAGCTTGAAGACGCACACTACTGTTTGTACCTATGCTAAGCATTCATCATTCTGCCTTACGTTTGTGGGCTCGGTTGACTCCCTGCGGCTGCAGGACACATGCAGCGCTAGTAATGGGATTGAGCTGGTTGACAGAGGTTGGGTTCATATGAAGAGTTTCGTTGCAAAACGTGATAAACGCCATTTTTTAGCATTTGGATTTTATGATTTGGAAATCACTGTTCAGATGTTCCTTAATCTATGTGTGAATGGCTGCCATTAACACAATTTAAGAATTAACATTTTAGGCCTGCTACAAAATGTATTTTTTCACAAAACACGATATCCGCCAGATCAGTTTCTTTACAAAGTGCGATATAACAGTTATAGAACTGTTATATATAGAACAGCTATATGCGCGAGCTCAGCATCACCTGGAAGGAGAGTCACCGCCGCGAAGTGCTCCGAGTTTGCTCATTGATTTAACGATAATATCAAAACAAAAAAACATGTTTTTAAAAAGAGGATTCACTAGGCTAACTAAAAACGTTTGCCATTTAATTGTTTATACTGTAGGTGAGCTGTCAGTCACAGGCTACGTCCGTCTGTCAGTCAGAGAATCAAAGCTTCAGAGTCGAGCTAACCTCATGGATTTTGATGACTGATTGGAGCCGGTCATTCCAGCTGCATAATAATAACAACAATTATAATATTAACACTATTATTATTACAGTGAAATAAGTCATTAAATATGAAGGGACGAGGTGAGCTTGTGTCCGTGGACTCGGTGAAACAGAAACTGCGTCATCGCGGCTCTGCCTGCTCTGATCATACAGGTTTGGTTTTCAGCAGTGGTGTGGAAGGAGCGTCCACTCTTTCTGTAACGAGCTACAAGTCGCTTATTTAACTAACTTAATCTTACTTATCTGTATTATAACTAATCACAATTAGTCCGAAGCTGTTTAAGGATGGTTGAAACGATAAACATCCTGCAGTTAGTTTGCTCTGACAGCTCAGCCGGTATGTTGTTATCCGACCTTTTCATTCAGGGACTTCCCTTGATTACTGGCACACGCCATAGTCACATTATGTTTATTAAGGCATTATGTTTTTGAATATTATGAATATTTACGATTCATTGATAAATTATTGTTAATTTTCCCACTGATGATCCAAAAGATTTCTTCAAATGCCACAGTGTAGCCTGCTTAACGCCATTGATGCCCCAGCAAAAAAAAAAAGAAAGAAAAAGTTATGTTAAATTGTGTACGTTCTGGCCAAAACTAAGTAACTAACTCAGAATCTTATTATTATTAATCAATCTTTGTATATACTGTTCCATATAGTTTTTATTCATTTGAATCAATTTAAGATGTTTGACAATGTTACGTTAAATATGTTGCATTTTGGCATGCTTTTTGACTTATTTATGAACTATTTATGAACATAAAATTCAATAAAAAAATATCCTGGATTTGAAGAATATGTGTCCCTGGCCTTCACTGAGCTCAAGTAATAGTTTAACGTACAGAAATTGTGAATAAAGTTGACTGTTGATGTCTTCAATAATAATGTCAAATAACCAACATTTCTCAAAATGGATATATCTCGTTTTGCAACGAAACTCTTCATATATTCTCACGCCACTGCGTCCAGTCTTAAGTTTTGTGAACTTTGCTTCTATTGTTTAGCTCAAGGGTGGACGTCATGGTCCAGCATTTGATCTTTTTTATCTTGATGATTTTATACTGGTGAATGGCAGACTATCCAGGGGTGCGTCTCCCAAACAATGACGTAACTCTTGGCTGAACTATCATAGTACGATGCATTATTTCTGAGTAAAACTACTTAATAACAGTAGTTTGATGATTTGTATTTAGTTACTTTACATCATTGTTTGTTTTATATGGCAGTATTAGGACCTCTTGTTCAAAAGCTGGCTATTGTTGATGGTAATTGCTTGGAGTTAGCATTGCCGGGGAAGGACTTCAAAGTTTCAGCTGCTAAAAAAGTTGTGACACCAGTAAACAGTTTCCTCTTTGCGTTTTTCCCGGCGGTATGGCCATCAGGTGTCCACCTCCATACACACTGATGCGTAAACCGCAGCTTTCTGGAAGAAAACTCTAATCCAATCCATTTTATGTCAAGCTGGGGCAAGAGGCCCATTTATTTCCTCGCCACTCTCTTTAGTTTTGTGTCCATACCTCACTTTCTTCTCCAGGTGTTTGGTAGCAAATAGTGTAAAAACGAATCCATTGAGAAACAGACAAAAAAAAAAAGTTAAATTTGTACGGCAGTGCATGCTCATGTGGCGGGGAGCGGGTTCGTGAACACACACAAGAAAGAATCAAAGCCTGATTCTGTAAGAAATTGTAGCGACTACGCCACCCAAACTTAATGGGGAATGTGTCCAAACAAGGACACAGGTTCGTTCCCTTTAAAAATGAGTGCAGGCATAATTTATAAAAGTACAAAATTTATTCAATTCATGCAATAGTGTACACTAGCATAAAAACAGCAACTAAAAGCAAATTTCCTTACTATGAGCAACAGTAATCAAATAATAATAATAATAATATTAATAAACACAGACACCTTAAACCCAGGAGCTGGGCTCTCACCAGGAGGAGTGAACACCAAAGAAGAAATCCACAGCACTCTATAGACACACCACTGTATACTTCACCCACTCAGCATCACATCACACAAGTGTCCCACACCAGCCACTACTGAAGGGCCCCTCCACCCGTGAGGTCCAAACTCCTGGAAAACACAAAAAGGTGTAAATATACAGACAATAACTTAAAATCCACACTAAATCAAATAGAAAAAGTTACTGTTGCTCACAGAAAAATTACACGACTGATTACCGATTTGGACAATCCTTAACATACATTAAAATCACAAGAACACACACACACACACACACAAAGATAGAAAACTAAAACAATAACAAAGTGTGGTATTGCTATATCTTAGAGCAATTACAGCACTAGCAACACCATAAAAGAAAACATGCAAACCAAGAAAACTCAACTCAAATTACACACAAAACGAAAGTGAAACAAAACTTAACCGAACCAAAACAAACCAACCCCCAAACCCCCCTCTACTAGCGACAGAATCCGCGACCGTTCGTTCGCTATAAATGGCACAGCTCCTGCTTGCTGGAATAGCGTGGGTACTACTTCGACAGACGCCCAGTGCAGGAAGCACCCATATAACTTGGCGGAAAGGCGGCAATAACGTACGTTACGCACACTGGAGAAGGAGGATCTGCATTAAACAAACAATTGGCCGTGATCGTCAGAAAGTGATTAAAAGCACATGATTTACAAAAAGGCAAAAGCGACAGGGAACTAATAAATTACAGAAAAAATCACCCAGGCAGCGTCTCCCCTGTCTATTCAAGCCACTGCATGAAATGTAAACAAAGCTTATAGCACACTCCTCAGACAGCTTCACTCATGCAGTTTACAACAGCCCTGGGTTTAATACAACCATTAGTATTACACAAACTCAGGTTAACAGCAGCCAAAAGCTAAAAACGCACTTAACTGCGACACTGCCAACATAACACCAAAACAAAGGAATTGACGCACGGGACCTGAAGTCAGACGTAACGTGATGAAAAGGCAAAGTCCTCAAGTTTATATAGCAGGGTGGCCCCTGCTGATAGGTGGGTGAAACTGTCAGTCACTGCACCCATCCTATCACACTTAGACCACAGCTGTGTGTCCCAAAAAACACTGTAAGGTGAAGTTCCAATGCTCATAAGCAGTATTTGTTGCTTACCAGAATATCCCAACCCAGGGTCGTTCTGAAAACGTAGCCCTATAAACACTTCTAGAGAGTGCCAAATACGTCCCAGGAGGTGTTTTTTCTGCAGTTTTTGTTTTCGCGAATCCACCAGAGGCTGCTGTGTACATTTTTTTGAGATCTCAGATGTCTCTCGCGAGTGCCATTCATGCCTGCTTTTCTTGTGTAAATCCACCAGAGGCCGCTGTCGACCGACTGACTGATCGACTGACCGACTGACCCACTCTCCTCCTTCCTAAACCCATAGGTCTCAATTCCTGGAGGGCCGCAGATCTGCACAGTTTTGGTCCAACCCTATCAAACACAGCCCATCCAAATAATTGAGGTTTTCAAAAGAGTCATGAACACCTTCATTAGCTGGATCAGCTGCGTTTGATCACAGTTGGAGTAAAACTGCAGAGCTGCAGCCCTCAAGGAATTGAGTTTGAGACCTATGCCTAAACCCAACCGATAATGTTTTAAAAGGCACCAATTGACCAGCACCCACCCATTTCCCTAAACCCAACCAAAAGTGTTTTGAAAAGCAATCTAGGAATAGAAAAGCCCCCTGATTTTTACAATGTTTTCAGATTTTACCACATTCTCACCCTGTTATTTATTTGTTTTTTTCTTTTTGCTTTAGTTTTAGTCTTACCTGCAATGTGGAACTGTTCTTCGTCAGACTCAAACTCCCTCGTTGCGGTCAGCTCTTCTCTGCTTCTAAAGTCTTTCGACATACGCTGCAAGCCACTTGACAAACTGGTAACAGTGGAAAAGCCATCCATACGGAGGTAAGAGGTCAGCTGCTAGCGCAAAAAGGAATGCAGTCATACCACCAGGTAGCAGTCGTTTTAAAGAAGAAGAAATGCAGCCATACGTACCTCTGGCTACATAATTTGTGATCTCCAGAAATGTATTTAGGGCTACGTTTTTCAGAATGAGCCTATGTCGGAATATCCAGCCCTACATACAGTACTTAATTATTTCACGTATATTCAATAAAGCAGCTAATTTGTTGCAATTCATACAGTTTAATTTGTATGAAATTGTGTATAATTGTTTTTCAACTTCTTTATTTATTTAGCAAATTTAACTGGAGGACAGACATAGAATACATAGACATGTAAAATATATTAAATGACATGGACACAGCCAGTTAAAAATGTAAAAATGTTTATTACAGTTAAAAAAGGAATAATATTTAGTAGTCAAAACACTTCATAAGTATACTCGACAAAGGGGGCTGAAAGAGATGTATTTAAAGTTGTATGTGTTTAACGTATATGTAAACAGACACGAATTATCTGTATCTCTGCATAAACTGTTTTATTGGCACCCTTTCCCTTCAGAAAAATTACAATAAGAGCAAAGTGATATGACACAATGAATAAAAAAAGTGCATTAAACACTTATATTCTGCAGTTTACATGTGTATGTTGCCTCATTACAAACATACGTGACAAATTTCACAATATACATGTTAAACTAATGAAATAATTATATATTAACAGACCTTATAACAGCATTTTGACATTATAACATGCTGTGAACATACCAGACACCACATGGTCATGCTTGGCTGCGTGCTTCACAAAATGGGTCTTGTTTTCAAAATAAGAGTCCCACATACAAAGTATAATACAAGCTTAGCTAAATGTAAATAAGGATAGAAATGCTGCTTCACTAAAAGGGTGACATGGCAAGATGTTTTTATCACTTAAATATTAATAAACTTAAATTTATTTATCATTATAAGGCATTTAACTTATTATTTTAGTCGTTTTGACTGATTTAAGTTGAAATGAAAAGTTCATTTGATTTAACTAAAGTGATTCAGGCAGCAACAATTGCTTTAAAGTGATGGGTTGTGCTTATCAATGATCCCACGTAGATCATCACAATCTGTGTTTGGTTCCAATTGGCCATTTCTTTCACAGTGAGTTTACACTTACAGGTTTTGCACAGGGTGTCCGCGGGGTCTCAAAAAGTATTAAAAGTTGATAAATCAATCATGAGAAAATTAAGGCCCTTAAAATGTATCAAAAAGTTTTAATACTGTTTTTACAGGGTCTTAAATTTTGTTCAAAATTTGTCCAAGTTTTTTTTTTAATGTTTGACTCCAAAAAAGCATAAATGTATTTATTTTCCCCGATTGGTTCGGGCCGGGTTCGTCCAGCCAAGCTCCTCTGTCTGGGTGATGTCACATAATTTGCGACTAACGCGGGATGGTGATGTGACGCTCTCCACATGTAGCGAAACCATAGAGCAGGGCTATTCAATTGGCGTCCCGCGATTCGACAGCTTGTTCCGGCCCTCCAAATAGTGTGACCAAGACATCAAAAAATAAATTTAGTTCAGTCGAAAAACGGTCGCAGAGCGTAGGGCCTTCATTTGGAATGCTTTTAATGAACTGGCCCCCATGACAAACTAATTGAATAGAGCAAAACAGACTGCAAAAAGGGATAATGCAAGCTTGCATACTCCTGGTTCGAGAAAGACGAGTTTAAACAGTGGCTGAAACCTGTCGCTCAAAACAACCACGTAATTTATTCTTTCAAGGTTTGTTTCTTCCGAGCTTATCTAAGTTCTGTTGCACGGTTGTGCTCCATTCATTTATTTAACTACAACTGTTTATCAGCAACTGTTTATTAAGTTAAAAGATTGATACTGATTAGAACTTGAAATGGCAACAAGGTTTTAAAGATGTCTTTAGAAAAGTCTTTAAAAAGTATTGACATTTCCTTTAGGATTCCTGCATAAACCCTGTTGCATGAGAACAAGGAAGCAATTACGTTTGAGCCTCACTGTATGTAATTTCCATGTACTAAATTTGTATTATTCAGCGAGTTATTTCCATATGTTTTATTCTATGGCACTTTTAAAACTATACAGCATGCCACGCATCTAAATTCAAACAGTGCACTTTAGCGTTGAAACGCTCTCTTTTTCTCTGACATTATCTATCAGCGTTGCCAGTCATTTGGTTTTAAGAAGTCTACCAGGGGCCCTTATTTTTACATTAACCAATTAGAGTATTAGCCATGGCTCATATTCCAGCTCTGCTCGGAACAGGCAACGGAAGCAGCTTGAAGTGCCAATTTGGCCACATATAGGGGCTAAATGATTGGTCAGCGGAGACAGAAAAAAGATGAATGTCTTCCTTACTCAAGATTGAAAGTAATGAGATTGTATTTCATATCAATACAAAACTGCAAATCTGACCTGCCTTATTCTAGGTGACCAGGATTAGCTATTTAATTTCACAAGAACAGGATGCAAAAGGGTCTAACAGTGAAATATATGTGTTTGTGAAGTATTTGACTTCTGTAATCTACATTTCATGAGTTCACATTTAGCTGATGATTGATTATAAAAATTGTTTGGCATGCTGTCCCGAGAGAGAGCCCTGAGCTCATAAGATCCTTTTTTTCCAATCAGAAAAATGCATGAAGTGACAAGGTGTTAACAGACCAGGCTCATTCTGATTACATAGCCCTATATACATTTCAGGAGAGTGCCAAATACACCCTAGGAGCTAATTTTTTTGCAGTTCTTGTATTTACGAATCCAACAGAAGCCGCTGTGTACATTTTTTGATATCTCAAATATCACTCACGAGTGCCATTGAGGCCGGCTCTTCTTGCGTAAATCCACCAGAGGCTGCTGTCGACTGAATGACTGACCCACCCTCCTTCCCTAAACCCAACCGATAGTGTTTTAAAAAGCACTGATTGACCAGCGCCCAGCCACTTCCCTAAACCCAACCGACAGTGTTTTCAAACGCAATCCAGAAAAAGAATTGCCCTAGCGGCAGCTTGATTTTTACCACGTTTTCAGATTTTACCACATTCTCGCCCTATTTTTCACTTGTTTTGCCTTTTGTTTTTATCTTACCTGCTTTTGATAGTGGACTTCAGGAGAAACCCCCCTGCTCTCCTCCCACTGAGCATCATGGACAGCACTGTGGCAGCAGTGGAGTCATTCAGGTTCCTGGGCACCACCATCTCTCAGGACCTGAAGTGGGACACTCACATCGACTCCATTGTCAAAAAAGCTCAACAAAGGCTGTACTTTCTTCATCAGCTGAGGAAGTTCAACCTTCCAAAGGAGCTGCTGAAACAGTTCTACACCTCTATCACTGAATCAGTCATCTGCACATCAATAACTGTCTGGTTTAGCTCAGCTACCAAATCTGACCTTCGAAGACTACGTCGAATAGTTCGGACTGCTGAGCGAATCATTGGTACAACCCTCCCTACTCTCCAAGAACTGTACTTATCCAGAGCGAGCAGAAGGGCTGCCAAAATCCAGCTGGTCCCGCATTATTCAATTTATGATTCACCAATCAGATGATTCCTAAGCCACTATATATATACCCTAAGTTCCATATCACAGCCATCTTTGTTTTGAAGAATCCCCCTTCCACCCCTACTCCTCCTCCTTTCCTAGATGGGTGGCACGGTGTCCCAGTAATTAGCACTGTTGCCTCACAGCAAGAACGTCACTGGTTCTAGTCCTTACCAAGCCAGCTGATGTTTCCCGTGCTCACCTGGGTTTCCCCCGGGTTCCCCGGTTTCCTCCCACTGTCCAAAAACATTCAACTTAAGTTAACTGACTAATCCAAATCAGCACCATAGACATGCTCCTAGATAGTAGATATCTTTTCATAGCAATCACTATCTGTTCATTAGCTACCCACAGGGGAGTTCTCGAGATCTACCTGAGCTCAAACTCTCAAACGGGAGGGAGCCCCGGGCTCGAGGATCTTATGAGCTCAGGGCTCTCTCCCGGAACAGCTTTATAAACAATCATCAGTCAAGTGTGAACTCTTGAAATCATATAGAAATCATATATTATGTTGGAAAAGCCCCTCTGATGTACAACTTTCCATTGCCTTCCGTGAAGATATAAATGGGCAAACAGAGTAACATTAAAAACAATTTAGGGCATTCGAGTAAGATGGCTGAGAAGTCTAAGGGTCTGCCAAACATTAGTATCCCATAAAGAAGATAAAGATGTTTATTGTCTAATAAGTTTTAAGAGCACCCAGTAACTCAGTGTACAGAGAGAGACACAATGTCTCATTAAATCTTGGAAGATTTAACAAGGAGTGCAAAAATCAGTCCATAACATCTCGGAAGTACGGGCCACATCCGCTCTGTAAATACATGAAATCTATCGATGTAAAAAGGCAACTAAGGCAGCTGTAAGCTGGTTGGCACGCTGGTAATGGATAGCACAGCTCAATTGATTTCCGAAAGCGCTGAAAGAAACAAAAAAAGCGTTTGCTTGTTCTCACATTAAGCTCTAGCAGCACAAGCCGAAAATGGAAGGAAGTCCTCCGCAGCTTGTTCCAGCATGCCTTTAAAATGTTCTCGCCTTGTCTAGTATATCGGTGTCTCTTGGCAGTGCCTAAAAGCGTTCCTCTCGCTGGATATTCTGTGTTATTGAAGAGGACGCCAGCTTTCTTATCACCCTTAATCAGACTGGAATGACGTGCCCACTGTGCAACTGACACGCCAGAACACGTTTCAGGTGTGTGAGTAACGGTCTCAGCTGCCATTAGACCACCTGTGGACAGCGAAAGGACACAGTAGAGAGGACAAACTAATGCTGCTATGGTCCCTTCGGAGCCTGTCTGCTTTTCAGTTTTCTGAAGGACAGAGCTTTACATTGAAAAATACATCTATATTATATGAAGACAGGCATTGTGGCAGGACTGACGTGCCATTCATTCTCTGGTTATAGGTAAACAACAGCACTGAGCTTTATGCATGAAATAAGATTATATAGTATTTAAAAAAAACAATCAGAAATGAGCTATTAAGAGCTATTAACTATACATAATCATCCTTAAATAAATTGTGCACTATTCTGGGAATGGCATTTACATAAAACGTAAAACCAACCCCAAAAACTAAACTTGTTGAACACAACAGAAGATATTAAGAAGAAAGCCGGAAACCTTTTAACCATTGTTTGTCTTTTTTTCTGAAATAAACATGTAAGATGTAATGCATTGTGCTCTTTCATGTACATAAAAAACCTGGAAATTGTGTAGCTTGATTGGAAAGCATTGTGTTATACACTCACTGGCCACTTTGTTAGGTACACCTTTCCAACTGCTCATTAAAACAAATTTCTAATCAGCCAATCACATGGCAGCAACTCAATGCATTTAGGCATGGTCAAGGCGATCTGCTACAGTTCAAAGCGAGCATCAGAATGAGGAAGAGAGGAGATTTAAGTGACTTTGATTGTGGCATGGTTGTTGGTGCCAAACGGGCTGGTCTGAGTATTTCAGAAACTGCTGATCTACTGGGATTTTCACGCACAACCAATTCTAGGGTTTACATCTCTGTAAATCCTCAGTCCAAAAAAAAGAAAATATCTAGTGAGTGGCAGTTCTGTGAGCGCAAATGCCTTGTTAATGCCAGAGGTCAGAGGAGAATGGCCAGACTGGTTCAATTTGCAAAGGATCACCAAAATTGGACAGTAGAAGTTTGGAAAAACGTTGCCTGGTCTCATGTGTCTCAATTTTTTACTGCGACGTTCGGATGGTCGGGTCAGAATTTGACGTCAACAACATGAAAGTATGGATCCATCCTGCCTTGTATCAGGCTGGTGGTGGTGTAATGGTGTGGGGGATATTTTCTTGGCAAACTTTTGGCCCATTACCACCAGTTGAGCATGACGTCAATGTCATGATGTCAATGAGTGGGTTCACCAAAATACAAATGAAGACATATAGCAAAATGATTTTCTCATATAATTTTTTTATATTTTATTGTGACTTTTAACATTGTTTGTAACATATTACATTTAAAAATCAGGTCATCCAACACATACATTATGTTTTTTTTTTTTCTTCAGAAGAATGGTGATGGTTTTTCAGATTTAATAAAATTACAAATAACAAAATAAACATACAAATGAGCCCAAAGCAGTATCCATGGCTCCTGGTGACACAATAAGGTCTTGTAAAGCGAAACGATAACGATAAACTCTCTAAGGAATTGAACATTATTAATAATTTCAACATAATTTACAGTTTTAGTGCCGTTGTGATTTCACATGCTGAGTGATGTCGTTTTTTCCACCGTTTCCGTCATTAAAATCAATACGACACACCTTGCAGAAAGCGTGAGCGTTATCAAGGTGGCTTCTAGACAAAAATTCTTCCATCCAGCTGCTGTTAAATTTACATGTATATATTTTTTTCTTTGCCGAAGCACAACCTGACTCTTTTCCTTCCATCCTGTGTACTACTACTGACGCCGCTGCTTGTTGCTACTGCCACCGTTCAAGTCCCGCATCTACCTCCTGCACAGTAATCAGCGCACCTGAGTTGTAACGTATGTTGCCAGATTGAGGTAAAATATGTCATAAGATTTGAATATTGCATCAATTGTGTGCGGTAATGAACTTCATTCAAGACCTGGCAACTTGACAAATATGAACAAAAGTGCTTTTTTTTTGGGACATACAAACTACGGGAGTTTCCCGGGAGAAACAAACCAGGAGGGTGGCGGGAGATGGATGTGAAATACGGGAGACTTCCGGGAAAAACAGGAGTGTTGGCAGGTATGGTTTGATCCTAGGAAAGGTGCATGCAAATATGTACCGCGAATGGTCTAGTTACATGTATTCCAAAGCGTCTGCAAGATGTGAGAATGTAAATTTAGTTACTTGATAAAAATATCCACACAATGTCACGTCACAAGGTATGGATTGCTTGGAACCTCACCCGAAGTGGTAGTACGAGATAATAGGTACCAAACACAGTGGAAAAGCTCCCTAAATGTGGTAAATAGCTATATATTTTAAAGTCAGTGATGGGAAAGTCTTAAATAAAATTTCCCCTCAATTTTTTATCTCAACATTTTGTAAAATCAAACAAAGGTTGTGGGAATGCACAAATACTGACACTTCCATTTTTCTCTCACACACACAAACACTCCATGCACGCAAGCAATGTTAAGTGGATGCATACAATAGAACCCATAATAAACAGTGATTATTTCACTGGACTGGATGTGGTGCAACACAAGCGACAAATCTCTGGCAGTAAACTGATGTCACATTCTATTTACGGCACAAACACAAAAAGACAAATGATTTGCAACGGCTGCTTTGTTCACTCAACACATGGTTTCAAACGATGGTGGAAATGTTGCTAGGTTGTTGGCTATACCTGGTACACGCATTGCAAAAGCCATTTTTCACAATTTCTTGTCAGTTTGATTGTGGTATGTTTCAGATTCAATTTTTTTTTTCAGTTTCTTACCACAAATCGACAAGTTAGTCCTCTGTTTCTGATGTCCATCTAACCTTGTGCTGTGCTTTCTGCATTATACAGTCAGCTCACTTTTCCATTTTGGTATTTTTTGTGGTCTGCATAGCAGTCTACAGCATGGGGGAGCGTCTGTCATCAGGGTTTCCCCACACAAAACTGATTTCCGATTTTAAACATTCATCAGTGCAGTCCCAAAGTTCATCTGAGCAGATTCATTCACTCGTAAGACATCTCAAACCACAGGAAAACCTGACAAGATAATCTATAAAATATTTCAGATGATTGGAGTTTTTTTTTACAGAGCATTGACAGAATGAGATGCCCACCGTATGCTCTATAACCAGTGGTGGAAAGAGTACTGAAAAAGTAAAAGTTAAGTAAAAGTAACATTACTTGCTTAAAAAAATTAAATAATAATAATAATTCCTTAATAATACATTTTATATAGCGCTTTTCTAGACACTCAAAGCGCTTTACAATTGGGGGGGGGGGGGGGGTCTCCTCATCCACCACCAGTGTGCACCGTCCACCTGGATGACATGACGGCAGCCATATTGCACCAGACCGCACACCAGCTGCTTGGTGGAGAGGAGATCAGTGATGGAGAGTGATGAAGCCAATTAGAATATGGGGATGGTTAGGAGGCCATGATGGTCAGAGGCCAATGAGCAGATCTGGCCAGGATGCTGGGGTTAAACCCGTATTTCGAAGAACATCCTGGGTTTTTTAATGGTTTTTCAAAAGCAATCTAGAAAAAGAATAGCCCTCAAGGCAGCCTGATTTTTACCATGTTTTCAGATTTTACCACAATCTCACCCTGATATATACTTGTTTCATTTTACTTTTTTGGCTTTTGGTTTTGCCTTACCTGCTTTCTGGAACCATTCTCTGCCTGACTCGAACCTCATCATCGTGGTCAACTCTGCTCCACATCACAAGTCCACCGACGCACGTGGCGAGCACCTGGACAAACGGGTAACAGTAGATAAGCCGTCTATACGGAGGAAAGTAGCCGGGTAGTAAGCACGAAAAGGCGTCATACCACCGCTGTAGCATTCGTTTTAAAGACGAAATCAGCCATACGTACCTCTAGCTACATAATTTACGATCTCCAGAAATGTATATAGGGCTACGTTTTCAGAATGGGCCTATGTTGTATACATCTAATGTCAATAAAAGTCACCGTGTTGAACTGCAGGGTCATAAAGCAATTCATAACTGTAAATAAACCACAAAAAAAAAGTTAATTATGAAAATAGGAGGCGACACGGTGGTGCAGTAGGTAGTGCTGTCGCCTCACAGCAAGAAGGTCGCTGGTCCGAGCCTCGGCTGGGTCAGTTGGCATTTCTGTGTGGAGTTTGCATGTTCTCCCCGTGTTCGCATCCCCCGGGTGCTCCGGTTTCCCCCACAGACCAAAGATATGCGGTATAGGTGCATTGGGTAAGCTAAATTGTCCGTAGTGTATGTGTGTGTATGAGAATGTATGGATGTTTCCCAGAGATGGGTTGCGGTTGGAAGGGCATCCGCTGCGTAAATTTAAAAAAAAGTGCTGGATAAGTTGGCGGTTCATTCCACTGTGGCGACTCTGGATTAATAAAGGGACTAAGCCGACAAGAAAATGAATTAATGAAAATAGGAACGTTACTATAATTAACATAAAAAGCCATATGCTTCAAAATAAAATCTAGCTTAAAACCCAATCAGCTTAAAGCATAAACAATTTACTAATGTCACTTGGTGTGATGAATGCTTACATTACCAACCACCTCTTACTCAAAGCCACAACAAACCGTTTTAGCCGCAGCGGCTGGTCTTTGAGTGGAAACCGTAACGAACACCATTTCCAAGGGTGTCGAAGATGAAAAGGAAAAAGGAAAGAAGTAATAGAGATGCTTAAGACACTGACAGCAGGTTTGTCCTCATCCTGGCACCTTCAACGGTGTCTTTGTTTCTCAGTGACACCAACGCAGTCAACCCAGACTGTCTGTTTGGCTTCGGGTCTTTGAGTAATTAAACCTTAAACTATACTTGTCAACCTGTATGCCGCTTATTGTGACCGACGGAAGACCACTAGAACAAATTGCTCAAGCAGGGTGACTTTGTTTGAGATAACTGAGGCTTGGCTAAACCTCCCCTCCTATCCCGAGACCCCTGCTTTCAGCTGGTCTGCTGCAGAGAGCTAATCCATCCAGGGAGAATGCTGTGAAATTTCTCTTGTCATTCCTCTCAGTGCTGCAGTAACACGGCATGCCTGATCATTCACAGTGCAGGCGAGAGAAGCATTTGTGTACTTACACTAGCTAGAAGGACATCACGAGCATCATTGCACAATTGTATTTAATGTTTCCTTTTATACATTAGGCTAATTGGGTTGAAATGAAGATCAGTATTATTAACAGGTCTGAAAATGGCCCGCGCAAAACAGAAGTTATGTGTTGTACCTATAAGGGCTTGCTAGCATGATTTTCCCCCCCCTCTCTCTGGGTGACAAGGGATTTTAGCCAAAGACTATTGATTTCCAAACACAGGTCACTAGCATTACTTTGAATGGGGGAAAGTGCAGTACTAACGCCTCATTCAGGCAAGCAGCGACTTTGTAGCTGCCTGTCGCTCTGGGTACCTCTGTGTAGGTATATACAAGACAAATACAACCAGCCGCTGAGAGAGGATCACGTGAGCTCTACTCGTCCTCCTATTGGCAGTCGCTCAAGAAAGTCGCTCTTCATTTGCATGAAGTCGAAGGTTTCTCAACTTTGTCATGTCACTCGGAACGGTTGCTGTCGCTCACATTGACGGAGGTCGCCGGAAGTCACTCGCTCTTCGTTGAAATGAAGGGTCGCTTGATTTGTCACTGCGAGTCACTTGTAGTGTGAATGAGACTTAAAGCCCGTGCACACCGAGACGTTTTTTGCTCGCGTTTTGGGTCGACGTTTGACACCTCGTGACTAAATAAAGGGCGCCCATGTGATTGTGCGCACCAACGTGCAAAACGTCAGGCGTAAAAGCGTCATTTTTACAGAAACGCCTCATGCTTGGTTTTTTTTGTTTTGACGCCCCGCGTCAAAACCTTCTCAACCAATGAGGTCAGCACTTTTGTTCACATGTACGGAGCTGTTGAAGTTACGGTAAACACCCCTTGGAGGCGCTCAAGCACAAAACTGTCAATGCGAGCACAGATGCCCAGAGGCGATATGAACATGGAGCTGCTTATTGCACTTGTTAACAATAATCATTTCTTCATCGCTAGAGCTGCTACTTGAACCATCCATGCTTTGCCGATCGCAACAACAAGCGTGTAAACTTCCTCTTTTCTTCTTCTGTGTAACAAGCGGGTGTCAGAAGCTTGGCGCCACCCTGTGCGCCATCTCGACGTCAGAGAAAATCGCTTCGAACTATCAATGACGCGATCTGAGAGAGTCGACGATGCCCTGGAGATATTTGGCGTGCTGAATATCTGGAGCTGTCAGCAATTCAAATCATGCCGTGTGAAATGAGTTTTGACTGAAAATAACATCAGCGATCACCTACAGCCAATCAGAGAGCAGCATCCAGGCTAGTGTGAAGTTACGGGAGGAGAAGTTACCACAATATCAACAAGCATAGCTTTGTTTGAGAAAAGGCCTTATTTTCGGTGCACTTGGGACCAAGAATTGGAGGAAAAATTTGTGGAGATTTGGCAGGAGCACCTCACATGCTCCTCACGTTCTGTAGCGCAGGAGTTCTCAACCCTGTTCCTGGATATCTACCTTCCTGAAGGTTTCAGTTGCAACCCATATCAAACACAACTGCCTGCAATCATCAAGTGCTGCTTCAGGTCCTAATTAATTGGTTCATGTGTTTGATCAAGTTTGGAGCTGAACCCTTAGTAAGGTAGATCTCCAGAAACAGGGTTGGACAATCCTGCTATAGCATCTATGCCTGAACTTACCTAACTCTTAAATGTTTGCATAAATCATAACCTTAACTAATTGTTAGATTCTTTCACTAACTTCAATCATATATCTTTTTTTAATATATAAAGTGGGACAAAATATATGATTAATCTCGAACTATTAGATTATGAAAACAATTTAGAAACATTCGTTTTTGTTAACACTTTATTTCGATGGTCCATTTGAGTATTAGTAGACTGTAACTAATATCTGTTGATACTGACATTCAACTGACATTTAACTGACTATAAGAAACTTTGCAAGTACATGTCAACTTACACTAATCCTACCTTACCCCTAACCCAGGGGTGTCCAAACTACGGCCCGCGGGCCATCTGCGGCCCGCAATCAGTTTATTGGCGGCCCGCGAGGCTTTTTATAAATATTAATAGAATCTAGCCGCTGTACAAAAATAAACGTAATTCAATAAATAACCACCAGGTGTCGCTATCACGTGCCTTCAATTAGGCAGAATTGTCTGTTATGACATTAAACGAACCGACCAAACTGAGGGAAACATAATTGATAACCACGTTTTGGTGAGCCATGGCACAACCAAGAAAAAGGAAAATCAACAGTGATGAGTCTGTTTGGCTCCTCATATATATGTGAGCGAACATTTTCACAGATGAATCTAAACAAAAGTTCATTGAGAACCAATCTAACTGACAGCCACCTCTGTGATTTGCTACGTATATCTACTACACAACTCACTCCTGATTTGGCATCATTTCTGAAATTGAAAGCACAACATCACTGTTCACATTAACAGAGTTTATGGTGAGTAAAATATAGATTATGATTTTAAAATGTAGAAAATAATTCCATAATAATACCACGCACACACATACACACACACACACACACACACACACACATATATATATATATATATATATATATATATATATATATATATATATATATATATATGCGTGTCTGTGAAATTGTAAAATTTGGCCCACGACCACGTTTTGTTTTTTGCATCTGGCCCTCAGCCCAAAAACTTTGGACACCCCTGCCCTAACCCCAACCTAACAGTCTACTTATAATCTAATGAGAATTAGTTGCAATGTAACTTAAATTCAACAAACGGACCATCAAAATAAAGTGTGACCATAGTTTATCCAGGGTGACTACTGTGTAATAGTTGGATTCTTTTGTAATTATAGGTTTGCCTAGTAATAGTAACACTTGCTTTGTTAACTACACACCCACACTTCATCACGTTGCACATTTAACCTAGCGCAAACTCTTCTTTCTTCCCCAACCCTGCTCTTGACTAATGAAAATTTTTAATCTCAACTCACTCGACAATTTGTTTCGTGTGATGAGCCAAATGTAGATGGAGTGGAAAAATAACGAGACGTATTACTGAGGGGCAGTGGAGAGCTAAGAGGCTTGTGGAGACTGGCGACTCTAATTGTCTTTGCTGAGGGGAGATGAGACAGACACAAGAGGATTACTTGAACTTCAGTGAGGACCTATGAAGTGTTGTGCTTTTGTCCTACAGAGCTCAAATTTTGCCAGCCCCTCTTGACGAAATAATGAGGTGTCCAGTGTTGGATGCACAGGCATATAAGGGACTTTTCATGGAGGTAATTCTTAACTGAATTCCTATCCCTCCTATATGGTAGGATTTAGGTTTGCAATTCAGAATCAGAATCAGTTTTATTGCTAAGTGTGCTTCACACACAAGGAATTTGCTTTGGCTACAGAAGCTTCCAATGTACATAAATTGACAAGTGACAACACAGAATAAATATTAAAAAAAGATGATAGACATTAAACAGAGATACAGTCAGTCCAAGATCTGGATGTTGAAATGTATGTACAGATTTGTTATAAATATACAGGTTATAAGGTGCTGTGTACAAATGCGTAGGAAGTATTGCATTGTATATTGTTATAAGGTGCTGTGTACAAGTGCGTATGAGAAAGTATTGCATGTTTATTGCACAATAGGAAAATATTAACTGTTCATGAGGTAGATGGCCTGAGGAAAGAAACTTTTCCTGTGTCTGGCTGTTTTTGTGCTTGGTGCTCTGTAGCGCCGGCCAGACGATAACAGTTCACCAGACGGTAACAGTTCACCCATGGTAAATCCATACTGAACACTGTAGTTAGACTTAGATAACTTGAAAATGATTCATTTTAATTATTGTCACACATGTACAGGAACTCCAACCTGGAATTCAACAAATCCAGGCTCATTCTGATTACATACCCCTATAGGGCTGCACGATATTGCACGTGGTAAGTACATAATTTTGTAGTGATCACGACATAACAAAAAGTTGTTTTTTGTTTTATTTATTTATGTATTTATTATTGTTGTTGTTGTTATTGTTAATAATAATAATAATATCTGGCCAATGTCTGGCCAGGGAGAGAATAGCCTAGCTGCAGACGCGCATCCGTGTAACATGTTAAAGGCATTCAGTATATTTATATAGTGTATCATGTATGTATATGTATGGAGTGTATCATCTGTGTATATGTATGGCTGTGTATTCATCAACTTCTAGTAGCGCAGTGGTTAATAACTCACCTTTCACACCAGAGACCTGGGTTCTATTCCAGACCCTGACAGCAGGGCATATGTTTCGTGTGACAAAAAAGGTGCTAAATAGCACTAAAAGTGTTTTTTCATAATCATAGGGGAACCATTAGCAGGTTCTTTATACATTAGGTGTTGTTTTGCACTTAAACTGGTTTCATTGCAATTACCAGACAAATAATTAAAAGAAAAAACACCTTTTTCTGAATGTTGGCACTAGAGCTGTAGTCGGGCCACAAAAGTTAGGTCTGATAGGGCCTAACAAGTACATTTTGATTGACAGCTTTTTAAAAGCCAGAACCCGTTTACAGCCCGACATTTTACAGATGTGCACATGCACACAGCTCTATTGCCTTTTTTTCAAGAATGAGTCATTTATATATGGAAGCCCTAAGAGGCCATGCATTAAATAATTTTTTCTCTCTTGTTGTGTCATGATCACGACTTAATTATCTCAGGATCTCGACATAACAACTGATTTTCTCGTGATCTCGACATAACGAAATTTCTCCTGATAACGACATAATTTTCTTGTGATCTTGACAAGATCACGACTTATTTTTTGTTTTATTTATTTATATATTTATGTATTTATTATTGTTGTTGTTATTGTTAATAATAATAATAATATCTGGCCAATGTCTGGCCAGGGAGAGAATAGCCTAGCTGCAGACGCGCATTCGTGTAACATGTTAAAGGCGTTCATTATATTTATATCATGTGTGGCAATGTATCCATCAACTGCTAGTATCGCAGTGGTTAATAACTCACCTTTCTATCCCAGACCCTGACAGCAGGGCATATGTATGGAGTGTATCATCTGTGTATATGTATGGAGTGCATAATCTGTGTGTGTGTATGTATGGAATGTATCATCTGTGCATATGCATGGAGTGTATATGTATGAAATGTATCATCTGTGTATATGTATGTAGTGGTGTGTGTCGTGTGCATATATAAGCAGTATGTATGGAGTGTATCGTCTGTGCATATGTATGGAGTGTATCATCTGTGCATATGCATGGAGTATATCATCTGTGCACGTTTTGTGTATATGTATGGAGTGTATCATCTGTGCATATGCATGGAGTATATCATCTGTGCATTCATCAACTTCCAGTAGCTCAGTGGTAAACAACTCACCTTTCACGCCAGAGACCCGGGTT
>CAIGQQ010003715.1:677331-703555 GCA_903798035.1 Danio albolineatus
TGTCTGATAATTATTCATTAATTCCCCCTTTTCCAGGGGTGCAACACGTTATCCTGCTGGAAGTAGCCATCAGAAGATGGGTATACTGTGGTCATAAAGGGATGAACATGGTCAGCAACAATACTCAGCTAGGCTGTGGTGTTGACACGATGCTCAATTGGTACTAATGGGCCCAAAGTGTGCTCATGCTACCCATTACGCCACCATGGCACCCAGCAACAGGACATGTTCCCTAAAACTGTACGCAAATGATTACAACATGATTAAACCAGTCCTCTTTTGCCAACAGGCATGGCATGAATACAGTAGCATGATGCTTTCATTAGACTTTTATAAGCCCTGATGGTCAGTAACATTACTAAGACACGCAATTATATCACGTTCATGGCATGAATATAAAAGACAGCAAAAACCCCTTAGAGGACACATGAAGTGATTTCATTTCTAATCTAACCTGTTTTCTAATCATCTCTTCGCGGTGGTACAGTCTTATGCACAAACTCCAATTCCGTTTCTAAAATGGAGAGCATCCCATGCAGCATTTCAATGATACTTTCTGAATTGCAACGGATTATTGAGAACACATGCACTCACATCGCTATTTCTGAGGTGCAAAACCCTGCGGTCCCCTCCCGAAATAACAATCATTTCACAAACCGGCGGAATAGCTCGATGGACTCCACCATGAATAATTCAAGCTTGCGAATATAATGGTTGGGAAGGGAGGGTTTGTTTTTCAAGAATTACTCATCGGGACACAATCTGGTAGAATCAAACTCGCCTGGATGCCGCACGCCGGTTGTCAAGCAGGTTAGCGTTGTGTGTCCCACTTCTTGAGAATAACAAGCCACATGCTTGGAGCATCTTAGTATACAACTGCAGTTTTTTTTTTTTTTAATGGGGTCAGAAACATGGAATGAAACTTGACTATTGGTTAACAAGGACATGCATGGGTGGACATACACTGCTGTAATGTTTGCCTGGGGTATTGAACCTGGTAGATTGGTTCTGCGTCATTCTTATTGGCAAGATAGTGAAGAATCTAACTAAGGATCTGAGAATCCCTGTAGTAATCTTATGTGTGTGTTGGTTCACGAAAGCAACCATTCAATTGTGTTGTGTTTTATTTTCATTTCTATTTATTCATTATATAATGTTATTGATTATTAATGATTCGATAATTGGGCGCCACGGTGGCGTAGTGAGTAGCACGTTCGCCTCACAGCAAGAAGGTTGCCGGTCCGAGCCTTGGCTGGGTCAGTTGGCATTTCTATGTGGAGTTTGCATGTTCTCCCTGTGGTTGCGTGGGTTTCCTCCTGGTGCTCCGGTCCAAAACATGTGGTATAGGTGAATTGGATTGGCTAAAAATTGTCTGTAGTGTATGTGTGTGAATGAGTGTAGATGGATGTTTCGCAGAAATGGGTTGCAGCTGGAAGGGCATCCGTTGCGTAAAACTAAATGCTGGATAAGTTGGCGGTTCATTCCGCTGTGGCGACCCCGGATTAATAAAGGGACTAAGCTGACAAGAAAATGAATGAATGATTTGATAATTATTATTGATTATTTTTGTCATTTTATTATTTTATTATTAACATTTTCCTATAATAATTTCATTCATTTTCTTTTCGGCTTAGTCCTTTTGTTAATCCGGGGTCGCCACAGCGGAATGAACCACCAACTTATCCAGCATTTGTTTTACGCAGCGGATGCCCTTCTAACCGTAACCCATCTCTAGGAAACATCCATACATTCTTATTCACACACATACACTACAGACAATTTAGCTTTCCCAATTCACCTGTACCGCATGTCTTTGGACATGTGGGGGAAACCGGAGCACCCGGAGGAAACCCACGCGAACATGGGGAGAACATACAAACTCCACAATGAAACGACAACTGGCCCAGCCAGGACTCAAACCAGCGACCTTCCTGCTGTGAAGCTACCCACTGAGCCATCGTGCCGCCCATTATTATGATTATTATTTTGGACTGCACCAAACCAGCTCCAACATGAAAGATATTTATTTACGGCCAGCATGACGAGAATAAATGGCTCATCGAAAGCTCAAGCAGACTTTCACATGACCCAGTCAACTGCGCTTCATGTGTATCTGCCACACACACGCACACTGTACGCCACACTCTCTGAACCCAGCTTCCATCTGACTAATCTAAAGCAGCTCCGCTCGACCCGCAGATCATATTACCATCAGTTAAGTACGAAACTTGTGTTGATAACACTGAGGAGCTTATACATCCTGCTAATGGCCTTCAATGTGAGGTATTACTTCCTATCAGAGGTTTAGTCTAGCCATTAGCGCAAGTGGGTTTTATTTCTATAGGTGCAGTCCTGTTATGATGGAGGTGTTCAGGCACTGTCAAAATACAGTTGAAGTCTAGCCTCCTGTATATTTTTCCCCCACACAATATTTCACTAGATGTTTTTAAGATGCTACAATTCAGCTTAAAGTGCAATTTAATGGCTTAACTAGGTTAATTAGGCAAGTTAGGGTAATTAGGCAAGTCATTGTATAACAGTGGTTTGTTCTATAGACAATTAAAGAGCCCCTATTATGGGTTTTTGAAAATGAGCTTGCATGCAGTGTGTAACACACCTCTAAGTGAAGTGAAATGTCTAAGGCTTAAATCTGAAAGTGCACTGTGTTTAAAACTATTGATTCATCTATAAAAGAGTCGACTCATAGTTCCTCAAACGAATCGCCGTGCTTACGAGTCTTTAGCCGTTTCGGCATGACGTGAACACGAAACATAAGCCCCGCCCATTGGTGCACGCGCAACTGTGGTTGCCTCATTGTTTTCTCTAGCTTGTAAATGATGCATTTAATTGTGTTTTGTAACTTGTAAACGCTTGCAGTGTATCTGGTTAACTTGTATTCTCATATCGCGCCTAAAAGCACGTTATAAACGCGACGCGTGCTGATTTGTTTACGGATTAAAATGCGTTTCGTGTTCCTCTGCTGTTTGTCGTTGCTATGGCTACATCAGCTCTCCTACACACGTGCGGCGGTCCTGTTTCATAATGGTTCAGCTTTTGCTGCTGTGTGCATTAATACTGAATGTGTGTCGCTGTTTTTACTTCGGGTTAAGAATAGAGCTAGGAATATGCTGGGAGACTGGGGGGTTAGTTTCGGGGGTGAGGTGTCTGAAGTACGGGCAACTCCCGGAAAAAGCGAGAGTGTTGGCGGATATGCTCACGCACACACTATGACTACTTCAATATTGATAAGCAATGGTGGGCATTCTCTCGCGCTGAATAATGTCGACCAATCGCAACAGGCTGGGTCATCGGTCCAATCAGCGCAGTTTAGCATCGCGCTAAGGAGGGGTTTTGGAACAAATGAATCGCTGAACGATTCATATAGGAGTCGCTGGGATAATGAGGTAAAAAAATAAATGCATATTATAAGAAAATGAAAGTGTTTTTTTTACCATGCATGCATATTAGCCTGCTGTTGGAGACCCCCAAAACCAAAATATGACCCTTTTAATGTATAATAGGGGCTCTTTAAAGTCTATAAAGTGCTCAACACTGAGTTGTATGATTGTTCTGTGCAATGCAAAAAAAGATGAAGCTGTGATTGAAGCCGGCTTCCTCGAGTGGGGTAGATGAAATGTGATTGGCACGGCTGGGAATTTTCCATCCGCGTCAGAAATGCTCAGACTTTCTCATCTGCGGCCAATGTGCTTCAGATGTATTTGTAGCTGCTGGGTTTGGATTGAGGAGATATTAAGACACTAAGTGCTCCAGTTTCAAATTTAGGAGTGAGCTGCAACGTGAGAGGGACTGAGCTCTGTAATTCAGAATCAGAAAGAGCTTTATTGCCAGGTATGTTCACACATACGAGAAATTTGTTTTAGTGCCAGAGCTTCTAAAGGGGAAAAACAGAATTACAGAGACCGAACAAAAAACAGATAATAAATATATTTAAAAATAGAAGTAAGTGTTAAATGCAAATATACAAATTGACAAGTGTATGTACAGGTATATTACTAAATACAGCGTTATATGTGCAGCTGTTGTGTGCAAATTGGCGTGTAAAGTGTGTTGTTAAATAAGTGTATGTGTGTGTAAAAAGTGTATAGCAAGTAGTGATGTTAGTTCCACGATTATTATCATCAAGTTTTCATGAGATGGATTGCCTGGGGGAAGAAACTGTTTCTGTGTCGGGCTGTTCTGGTGCGCAGTGCTCTGTAGCGTCGGCCAGAAGGTAACAGTTCAAAGGGCAGTGTGCTGGGTGTGAGGGGTCTAGAGTGATTCTGGCAGCCCTTCTGCTTGCTCTGGATAAGTACAGTTCTTGGAGAGTAGGGAGGGTTGTACCAATGATTCGCTCAGCAGTCCCAACTATTCGACGCAGTCTTCGAAGGTCAGATTTGGTAGCTGAGCTAAACCAGACAGTTATTGAAGTGCAGATGACTGATTCAATGATGAAGGTGTAGAACTGTTTCAGAAGCTCCTTTGAGAGGTTAAACTTCCTCAGCTGACGAAGAAAGTACAGCCTTTGTTGAGTTCAAGCGTTAGTTCACCAAAAAAGTGAAATTGTGCTGACTATTTTACTAATCCTTATGAGTTTCTTTGTTCTGTTGAACACTAAGTACGATATTTTGAAGAATGCTGGAAACCTGTAACCATTTACTTCCATTCTAGCAAAAACAAATACTATTGCGTCAATGGTTACAGGTTTCCAGCATTCTTGAAAAAATAGCTTTAATAGTGTTTAACAGAAGAAAGAGAGTCAAACAGATTGAAAACAAGTGAAGGATGATTAACTTATGACATGATTTTTAGGGGAACTATCCCTTTAAGGGCTTGTGTAACATAAAATAAAACAACTCACATAGCAAAATTCCTCTGGCCCACATAATCAAGTTTTGCTTGACCCACATGTCGCAGTGAATTACAGTACATGACTGGACCAAATCTGGCTTCCAGACAAGGGCCAAACAAGGACCATATCTGGATCAAGTCTCAGAGCCAAGTTAATAACTCATAACTGGGCCTGAACTGGGCCAGACAGGTTGGTGTGTCACGATTGCAATCAAACTGATAAACCCATGAAGCATTGTATCTGGTTAGATGGAAAACTGACGTTTGAAACTCACATAAATGAACTGCTCAAAAAGGTTTTCTTTACAAAAACAAATCTTCCTTTACGCACTCTTCAAAGTAGCATTTGGTCAAATTAACAGTATTACCAATTTTGGATTATGGGGATTTCATTTACAGATCAGCTTCAAAAACTCTCCTCCACAAACTGGATGTTATTTATCATGCAGAAATTCGTTTTGTTTCTGGTTTAATAATCATCACTGTCAACTGTATTCTTTATTGAATCGTCCTTCTCTTCAATCATGTCGACAAATTCATTGGTTTCTGTTCATTTATAAAACTCTTATTGGAAAAACTCCACTATATTTACAGTCACTTCTTAACATTCAGGAAGTACGTCGAACTCTGCGCTCTAGTAATTTTATTAACCTTTGCTTACCCAAAGTTTGCACTTCATTTGGTTGCAACTCTTTTCAGTTTTCTGCAGTGTTGGGTGTAACGCGTTACTGTGATTAAATGACTTTTCCACTGAAAAAGTAAAGTAACTAATTACTGTTCATTTTTAGGTATTTTAATTACAGTTACTTATAATGTACCTGCGTTACATTGTAAAATAATTAAACTCGCTGAATAATCTTACACAATTTTATTAATTTATGTTCTAAAGGTAAAAGTAAACTCTGGCGCTTTAAAATCATCGTAGCGCAGATGCATGTGATAGCGCCGCGCGCCAGTTTGCTGCTAGTCATAAAGCGGAAGATGTCGGACTCAGCTGAAGCGAGTGGCTGTTTTACCAAATGAAAATATTCCCAGACAAGAACATTACAGTATTAATCAATTTATTTTTCCTCATTGTGCGCCTGCATGCTGTAGCGCGCGGCTTTTTCAAGGCTATCGCGCACCTTACATGGGCTGGTTAATTACTATGAGAAAGGCTAGGATGACTACGCAGATGTGACAGAGGGAGTCGGCGAATTTAACATGACTGATGCTGCTCTGTTTACAGAGTAATAAGACACCTTTTGCTCGATCGGATCACAGGTAAACAAGAGACACAATCCAGTTCAAAAACATGCCGTATAAATCTTAAGCCTTTTGTCCACTTCCGATCATACTGCCAGGGCTTTCATTCTAATACCGCGAAAAATAATGCTTTTTTGTAAAGATTGCATGATCCTGCCTGATCGATAGATATGCAGAATAATATTTAAGAAGGTTACATTGCATACTAAAAATTATTATGCATGTAATTATTATAGATTTTTTTAAATAGAATATAATAAAGATGATTCAGAAAACTAAAAGGCTAAACTATTTCATGTTTGACTCATATGTTTTATCTAAGTATTTATTATTTACAGAGTCACATTTTTATTATTTGTCCACTCAAGGTTTATAGGGATTTCAAGAAGTATTTAGTTAAGTTACTTATTGAGTAATTAAGTTACTTTTCAGACACAGTAATTAGATAAGTATTTTAAATACAATATTGATTAAGTAATTAGTAATTAATTACTTTTTTAAAGTAACTTACCCAGGGCGCCACGGTGGCGCGTGAGTAGCACGTTCGCCTCACAGCAAGAAGGTCGCTGGTTCGATCCCCGGTTGGGGCAGGTCCCGGTTGGGCCAGTTGGCATTTCTGTGTGGAGTTTGCATGTTCTCCCCGTGGTTGCGTGGGTTTCCTCCGGGTGCTCCGGTTTCCCCAAAGTCCAAAGACAGTCCAAAGACATGCGGTACAGGTGAATTGGGTAAGCTAAATTGTCCATAGTGTATGTGTGTGAATGAGAATGTATGGATGTGTTTCCCAGAGATGGGTTGCGGCTGGAAGGGCATCCGCTGCGTAAAACAAATGCTGGATAAGTTGGCGGTTCATTAATAAAGGGACTAAGCCGAAAAGAAAATGAATGAATGAATGAATGAAGTAACTTACCCAACACTGCCCCCAAATTTGCTCGCTGTAGGCTTTGCTGAGCTAACTCTGTAAAAGCCAATGTCTCCTTTTGCATTGAACCATGAGCATCTTACATTTAGAGATCAACTAAAGTTTAAAATATGATATCGAAGTGGACCACCCCTTTAATCATATAATTAGTAATAAATTAAATTTTTGAAGTAACTTACCCAACACTGGGTGAATTTTTATTTAAAATCGCCAACACTTCAAACATTAATATATATGTTTTTCTTCAAAAATTGTGCTCTCCGAAAAAAAAATTTATATATTTTATCTGTCATCTATAAATATATATGATTTACAAAATAAGTTTCAAATAAAATAAAGGACTTATGTTACAGTATGATTTTGTATGCAGTGATCGTTGTCATTCACTTTTTGAGAGAATCAACCCAAAAAATGGCAGACTTAACAGCTGACTCCTAAGCTACTTACACAAACTAGGCCGGGAGAACGTATTAGTATTGAGGAAATGACACACTTCGCCTTTAACAACGATCCGAGGCTGTACAATGTTCAAACACACTCTCTGACACGTGTCTCCTTCAGCAGAGAACACGCAACATCCGCGTCTGTGCTTTTTGAACCGTGCGCTCTTATTTACATCTGACTGGGTGAGAAAGAGTTCAGTCGGAGTGGTCGCTGAGCAGACGGAGAGGATTCAGACTCCGTGCCACGGCCCATCACAGCTGTGAATTGGTGCTGTAAGGTTCATTTGTGCTTGGCAAAATCCATAATGTTTTCCATGGGCACAGCTGGGCGAGGGAGCTACAGGAATGTGTGTTCGGAGAGAACAATAGTACCCCCTGCTGGTCAAAAAAACAAGCCTGTCTTAATTGCTAGCTCCTTCCATGGATGCAAGCATATGCACGGAGCATCTTTGCACAAGGTCACCACCCACGCCGTTCCCACCATTCTACTCCCTATCTCCCCTAATTTGAGAGACATTAGGTCAATGGATGAATAAATGAGC
Organism: Danio albolineatus; assembly: GCA_903798035.1. Classification (NCBI taxonomy): domain Eukaryota; kingdom Metazoa; phylum Chordata; class Actinopteri; order Cypriniformes; family Danionidae; genus Danio; species Danio albolineatus. The sequence continues at coordinate 685,329 of CAIGQQ010003715.1, forward strand.
CCGCTGTGATCGCTCGAGAAAGATTTAGCTGTTTTTTTGGGAACATCAGCAAAATGAAGCAATCTGCTGGGATGCAAAATGTATATCTTGTAATGCTGCTGAACTAATTTGCAAGGTGTTCTGAGGATTCTGAGAATGAGCCGAACAAAGGAATGTTGACTCTGTAGGGATGGTTCACCCAACGAACGAACGTTTGAATCATTTACTCATCCTCGAGTCGTTTCAAACCCATACGAGTTTCTTTCTTCTGCTCAACACTAAAGAAGATACCCAGCTAACAAATTTAGGTTGTGAGAATGTTCTCATAATGTTGTCTGTGACTTAGAGGAGAGGGGCACAACGGGGGCCAAACCAGTTTAAATGGGGGCCACCCCTAGATCCAGCCCTGGTTTGAACCAAGCTAAAATAGTAGTTAATAAGTCATTTAAAAACAATGATGTTTGTTTTTTTGAGCATGCGCGTTAATGCTCCGTTGCCTCAGCACCAAAGCCCGAAATAATTTTTCACTTTTCAGAATCCAGTCAGGTGTACTGGAAAAAAAATGATTTAGGTCTCAATAAAATTAAGCATTATTCCATTTTGTTCATTTCAGAATCCTCTTTGCTTTCACTATAGATTTCATCATGAAGCGCATCTTTACCGTTGTCATAACAGCTCAAAATTGTAATTTAAAAGAACGAAATTATGACAGCTATGAGTGGAATCGTGGAAAGTCAATCTTGTAGCTCCGATCAAGAATGACATGTTTAGTTTTTGACTAAATGATATGACTATCGCATATAACATATGACTATTAATTTTGGTCCTTTCTAAAACATCGCGCTTTAAAAGCGAACCACAGCAAGCAACACTGTCAAAATTTTAATCCCTGTTTCAGAACAAGCCAGTCGATCTACAGGGATGAAATCACTCATCATACAAGAAAAACAGCTGATGTCACAGGGTATCACCGGCGTTTAACATGAATTAAAGCGCATCTTTATGTCTGAGCTTTGATATAAATCAGCAAAGACTTAGAGAGGAGGGGCCAAATAGTAGTAAATAAGTCGTTTTAAAAAAATGATGTTGGTTTTTTTGCACATGCGCATTAATTCTCCGTTGCCTCAGCACCGAAGCCCGAAGGAAGTTTTCACTTTTCAGAATCCAGTCAGGTGTACTGAAAAAAATGATTTAGGCTTCAATTAAATTAAGCATAATTCCATTTTGTTTATTTAAACCAATTTAGTTTCATTTTTGATTTTAATAAATACATTTTAATTGGACAAGTAAATTAGACGTGTTTTGAACAAAGCTAAAATAATTAAAGTCGATAAAATTATGTTTGTTTTGTGCGCATGCGTGTTAATGCTCCGTTGCCTCAGCGCTAAAGCCAGTTGTGCACTCTGAATTAGCATCTAATGTCAGAGGTTGTTGTTGCCCTCCGGAAATCTTATTTTGAAATATAACTAGGTAAAATAGCAGTGGGCTGGTTGTAGAGAGCAAAACAAAGACAGACATTTTGACACGGAACACACATTTTCAAAGAAGAGAAACTTCTAAGACTTTAACTGTTACTCAGATAAACATGTACACTGCAAAACCCAACAGTCAACTTTATCAAATGAAATGAGTGGAGTTAACTCAAAATGTATAGAAAGTTGATTCTTCTCATTTGAAAAGAGTTTTGAACTCAGTGTTGAAGGTAATAAGTTAATTAAATACCTCATTACTTTAACTTAAATGGAGTAAGTTCACAGAACGATTATAAATTAGTTTTTTAACTTAAATGCTTTGTAGCAATCAGTTTCCTCAAACAGGTTGAGTTACCTTAACTTATTAGGCTTTACAGTACTCAGTTGGTTTGAGTTCTCTTTATTTATTGGGTTTTACTGTGCTCAAATTGCTTCATTTATTCAAATGGAAAACGTAAAATTATGCTAATTAAAAATGGCACACTGTTCTCCATTATATTATGAATTGTGTTGAAAGCTAAAATGATAGTATTTTTCATCCAGTCATTGTTCACTGTAGTAGTGTGTCTAGACCTTTGCCCATTCATCTTAAAAAGCTTCGAGTTAGTCATCCTGCGAATGGTGAAACACAAAGTGTCTAGCTCTCTATATTAGACCTCAGAGTTATCGGAGAGATCAGTAGGAATCTAACATTTTCACTTCAGTTCTGAGAAAGACTTTTCATTTTAAACATTAAGAGGTTACATAATAACTGAAAATGGGTCCTATTATGTCCTTTCTGCAAGATGTAATACCAGTCTCAGGGGTCCTCGGAATGTGTCTGTTCAGTTTCATCTTAAAATATCTCACAGATCATCCATTACATAATACCTCAAATAGTTTTTTGCTTTTCTTTTTGGGGGAAACCATGTTTTCACATGTGTGTCTCTTGAATGAGGCTCTTCAAATCTGCTGCTGCATCACCCCATTTACAGCTTGTGCAACAGTTCATTCATTCATTCATTTACATAGCGGTACATCACATAGCGGTATGATGCATGAATGTGCTCAACGCATCTCGTTCATATACACTATGAACAGCAGCTACGCTAATTATTCTCTTTGTTCTCTATTTCCACCTGGGGATACTCATCCTGAGGCCCCCAAAGACTATGCAGTGCCACAGATGCTATCCAAGACCCGCGATGAGATTATTGCAAGGTTCCATAATCCTGGACCACGCTGTATCCTAAGCAGCTGCTTGGTGGAGTAGCAAGCACGAGACTGATTCCTGTGACCCTCCAACGACAGACGAGCCTCGAGTTCTCCAGCCTCCGACGCCTAGACTGCAGAATTCACCCCGTAGTGTTTGTTTTAACAACGAAGTGCAATCATACGTACTGTTCGTGATCTCTAGAAATGTATAGAGGGCTACATTTTCAGAATGAGCCTATGTTTCAAAATATTACATAGTTGGCTGTTATATCTGTGAATGTAAACAGCTTACATGTGTATCATTATATTAGATCCAAGAAGCAGACGTGTCTCTAGGACATAAACATAAAACAATACTAACAAAAGTTATCCACTTTGGATGGGAAATTATTTCCATTTTGAACATTTGCGAAACTTCCAGAAGAAGATTCAGTACCATGTTAGACATTGCGCTATGTAACTTTACAGACTAAAGGAGGATGAACGTGCAAAATGCTTAATAATCCCTTTAATAGAGTCAGATTAATGCTATTAGCGTGAGCTAACTGGGTTGGCCAGACATCCAGGGCGTTTCCCTGCCTTCAGCCAGAGATGCTGGAATCGTCTCCAGCATCCTCATGATACAATAGAGGAAAAGGAGTATGAAGGATGGACGGATGAATACACGTTCTATATGGCATTAATCAAGTCTATTGTCCATTAGAGGAAATTACTGAGTTACTGATTCATGCCCACTGGGGAGAGAGAGAGAGCGAGAGAGAGAGAGAGAGAGAGAGTGAGAGAGAGAGAGGGGATAAAAGGAAATAAGAACCAAAGTATGCCACCAGTGCTTCATGACTGCAGTATTGCAATTTCAAATGGCAGTCTTATCTGCAGAAGCATGCAGGTGTGCTCCGTTCTGCTTGGCTTTGGTCTGAGTGAATCTGCAGTGTGGATAATGTGTTCATAGCCTTCACCAACTGCACACAGCGGCTACTCTCGGCTGTGTTCACAATCCCATACCAAAGTGTTTGTGCTGCGTATAAGGTGTACAATAAGAGAATTGTATTTCTGTAACTGTAACATTTTTTAATGTTATGAAAGAAGGAGATTCTGCTTACAAATGCTGCATTTATTTGATTGGAAATACAGTAAAAATGGTATATTGTGAAATATTATTACATTAATTAATTCATTTATTTTATTTTCAGCTTAGTCCCTTTATTAATCCGGGGTCGCCACAGCGGAATAAACCGCCAACTTATCCAGCATTTGTTTTACACAGCGGATGCCCTTCCAGCCGCAACCCATCTCTGGGAAACATCCATACATTCTCATTCACACACATACACTACGGACAATTTAGCTTACCCAATTAACCTGGGTCCGCATATCTTTGGACTGTGGGGGAAATCGGAGCACCCGGAGGAAACCCACGCGAACACGGAGAGAACATGCAAACTCCACACAGAAATGCCAACTGACCCAGCCGAGGCTCGAACCAGCAACCTTCTTGCTGTGAGGCAACAGCACTACCTACTGCGCCACCGTGTCGCCATATTATTACAGTTTTAAATAACTGTTTTCTTATAGGACAATGGTCAATGCAGTAACTCTTAAGAGACGTTATCATCAATACTTGTTTAGCACAAAGGTTCGTAACATACACATGCTTAGGGTCCGTTTGCGATATCTAGTGTATATATCTATGGTTCAAAATAACAGTTTTTGTTTTCATTTTTTCATTATTTTTGTCATTATTCTTATTTTATTATTATTATGAATGTATTTACTTTCACTCTTGATAAATTTATTGTTCATTCATTCATTCACTCTCATTCACACATACGCTGCGGTCAATTTAGCTCACCCAGTTCACCTATAGCGCATGTCTTTAGACTTGTGGGGGAGTCCATGCAAACTCAGAAAATGCCAACTGACCCAGCTGAGGCTCAAACCAGTGACCTTCTTGCTGTAAGGCGACAGAGCTTCCCACTGTGCCACGGCACCGCCTAGGTATTGTATCAGTTTTCTAAAAAAAAAAAATAAACACCAGGCAACCCTAGCCGCGAACACTTCCCAAAAGACATTATAATTTGAACGGCATCTGCACTTATGTTAGTCTGTTTCTTATTATTCCCGAGGTTTCCATAATCTTGGACCAGGTTGTATCCTCAGCAGCTGCTGTGGTGGTTATGGAGGAGTGGAGAGCATGAAACCGATCCCTGTAAGACCTCAGTGACAGACGAGTCCTCGCACTGTTCCCGAAGGGCCAGCCTGTTCACCAGCCGGTGATCACCCCCACCTGCGGCTTCTCCACGATGGACGTCCAGCGTTCTCCAGCCTCCAGCGCCTAGACTGCAGCTCTGCACAAGACGTTTGGCCATTGGAGAAATGGTCGAGCCCAACTGAGCCTGGTTTCTCTCGAGGGTTTTTAATTCTTCACTTTCACCAATTGGTGAAGCTTTTTCCACGCCGCTGTCGCCACTGGCTTGCATGGTTCGGGACTTGTAGAGCTGCGCATTGATGGATTAATCTTCAGTGTTTGGACTCCCAGAAGTGAATATTAAACCACACTGAACTGAGCTAAACTGAATGTCAACACTGAAAACTGGACTGACACTGTGTCAATCTACTATAACCTTCTATGTGAAGCTGCTTTGACACAATCTACATTGTAAAGGCACTATAGAAATAAAGGTGAATTAAATTGAATAGAATATTTGAAGGATTATGTGACACTGATAACTAATCATGCTTAAAATTCATCTGAAATCACAAGAATTCACGAAATCTGAAACTACATATAATAAAATAACAGTTAGTTAATTGTGTTTTTATCCAAATATTTTATTATATTATTATTATATTATAAATATTATTATATTATATTATATTATATTATATTATATTATATTATATTATATTATATTATATTATTATAAAAGAGTATATGGCTATAAACACTGAACTTGACCTTTCTATTTCACAACACTTCTATTTTTGTGTGTGTTTTTCTGTTATGGCACATCTGATAAGGCTGTCCTTTAAGACTTGTTTACATAAATCTGTGTTAATTGGTTTATTTTAAACTTGACTGATACTTTTATCCAAAGCAACTCGAGCATTAAAGCTATAGATATTATCAAACATGAATTAAACATGCAGCGTAATGAGGTCGAGTATGTACAGTACTGCTGTTGATGATAAGCATCTGCATACATTATATGACATGAAATATTCAGAACTTTCATTATAACGCAATCTTGTTGTGTAGAAGAGGCCATCAACATATGAAGTGGAATCAAAACTAAATGTCCTTTGCAAATACACTCACCAGCCACTTTATTGGGTACACCTTACTAGTACTGGGTTTGACCCACTTTTGCCTTCAAAACTGCCTTAATCCTTGGTGGCATACATTCATCAAGGTATTGGAAATATTCCTCAGAGATTTTCCATATTAACATAATAGCATCACACAGTTGCTGCAGATTTGTCGGTTGTATATACATGATGTGCATCTCCCAATCCACCACTTCCCAAAGGTGCTCTATTGGATTGAATTCTGGTGACTGTGGAGGCCATTTGAGTACATTGAACACATTGTCATGTTCAAGAAACCAGTCTGAGATGATTTGCGCTTTATGACATGGCGCGTAATCCTGCTTGAATTAGCCATCAGAAGATGGGTACACTGTGAACATAAAGGGATGAACATGGTCAGAAGCAGGTAGGCTGTGGCATTTACACAATGCTCAATTGGTACTAATGGGCCCAAATTGTTCCAAGAAAATATCCCCTATAACATTACACCACCACCAGCCGGAACCATTGATACAAGGTAGGACGGATCCTTGCTTTCATTTTGTTGACGCTAAATTCTGACCCTACCATCCAAATGTCGCAGCAGAAATGGAGACTCATCAGACCAGGCAACGTTTCTCCAATCATCTATTGTCCAATTTTGGTGAGCCTGAGTGAATTGTAGCCTCAGTTTCCTGTTCTTAGCTGGCAGGAGTGGCACCCGGTGTGGTCTTCTGCTGCTGTAGCCCATCTGACTCAAGGTTCGACATGTTATGCATTCAGAAATGCTCTTCTGCAGATCTCGGTTGTAAGGAGTGCTTATTTGAGTTACTGCTGCCTTTGTATCAGCTGGAACCAGTCTGGCCATTCTCCTCTGACCTCTGGCATTAAGACAAGGCATCTTCGCCCACAGAACTGCCGCTCACTGGATATTTTCTCTTTTTCGGATCATTCTCTGTAAAGCCTAGAGATGGTTGTGCGTGAAAATCCTAGTAGATCAGCAGTTTCAGAAATACTCAGACCAGCCCGTCTGGCACCAACAACAATGCCACGTTCAAAGTTACTTAAATCACCTTTTCTCCCCATTCTGATGCTCGGTTTGAACTGCAGCAGATCGTCTTGACCATGTTTACATGTCTAAATGCATTAAGTTGCTGCCATGTGATTGTGCCTAATTGATGTTTATTAGTTGTGCCTAATAAAATGGCTGGTGAGTGTATATTTATAGCAGTTTGGTTGCATTCAGTTGAATGTAAACACTGTATTTATTAGTACTTTACTGCCTCGATGAAAACAAAGGGTTATGAGTAGGGCCACACGGAATCTATTTTTAGCCCATCATTGATTCTGTTTATTTACTTGAGTAAATGTGTGTAAATGTATATTTATTCAGTTTTTAAATAAATTTTAGTAATAATATTGACTAATATGAAAATATTCATATGATTTATTTACAATACAGTTTGTAAAGTAATATTTAAAGTAGTCTTTTAGTAGAGATTTTATATAAGAGACTTGCTTTGTTTACCAAATAAAGTGGATCTAATTGGATTCACATTGCAAACATTAAATAAAAGTTAAAAAGGTATTACTTTTTATTTCATATATTAAGGTTTTAGTTATAATACTCCAAAAATCATTCCGCATAAATCCGCAGATTTTTAACAAAATACTCTGCAGAAATAGCAAAAAATGTCCGCAGATTCCGTCTGGCCCTAGTTATGAGCAGGGCCAGAGCAAGCTCAACTGGCGCTCTTGGTAAAAGACGAGAAAGCCACCCTCAAATCGAAAGTTAAGCCGCCTTCAATCCGAAAAAGCAGGGCGGCAGAGCTGGTTGTTGAGATGATGCGGAGATTGCCACTTTAGGCAGCTGCCTAGGTGTCGCCTCTATAGACGCGCCGGCCCTAACACAATATTAATTTTCTAAAACAAGAATTATAAAAAAATAACAATACAAGTTTAAGTCTTTTCTATATCAAAATGCACATGATTTATTTTCTTCACACTGGTAAGTGAATACATTTATTTTTAGACGCAGAGAACCACCATCTTCCCCATCTGAATTTCTTTTCTTTTTTTGACGAACTCCAAGGTTGTGTGGTAATTTAATTGCCATCCAAATCCACATCTCTGAGTTTACAAGAGGGATAAAACCAGAAGCCATTTCGTAAATCCCTTTTGACCTTTGTCAAGCACTGCAACTGTTGTGGTAATTTGCATGCGTTTTAAAAATGGAATCCTTCCCCACTGAAATGCTGAGACGTATTTACAGAAGCACGAACAACACTGAGTGGGAGTGCTTAGGAACATAGACGAAAAAACAGATGAAAACCATGTAAACATTTAGCATGGCAGAAACAGTTACGCAATACTAGTTTAAACTTTAAATTTTAGACATTAAAAATATATAGGGGCCACAACAAATGCAGTTCCAGTTCTAGCTTTAATATAAATCTGTGTTGTCTTATTATTCATTCATTCATTTTCTTGTCAGCTTAGTCCCTTTATTAATCCGGGGTCACCACAGGGGAATGATCTGCCGTGTTGTCTTATTACAATTTGTTTATTTCAATGTTATGCTATGTTCTACCCATGTCCGCGGGGGTTTCCTCCAGGTGCTCAGGTCCAAAAAACATGCGGTATAGGTGAATTGGGTAAGCTGAATTGTCTGTAGTGTATGTGTGTGAATGAGTTGAGTGCGTTTGGATGTTTCCCAGTTATGGGTTGCAGATGGAAGGGCATTTGCTGTGTAAAACATATGCTGGATACATTGGCGGAGCATTCCTCTGTGGCGACCCCAGATTAATATATGGACTAAGCTGAAAAGAAAATGAATGAATAAATGAATGATACGCTAATCACTCAGTGTTTGCGTTTATGTATGGATGTCAATTGCTTTAGATCAATGTCATATTTCCATGCGTTTATATTTCATTTTGTGCATTTATGTTGTTTGTCTATACTTTACGGGAGGAATGAGGTTGATTTGAATGTGAGGTGAAAAGACTTATTATGACAGCTTGGCATGAGAAGTGGATTTGGGAACAGGGAAAGAGGGGATACAGCTGTGTCTGGAAGTTAACAAGAATTATTTATATTATTTATTAAATTACCCATAAATTGTGTTTTGTAATATTTTAATGTCAACCCCCAAACCCAATCATCGCAGTAATGTAAAAACAGTAATTATACCAAATATTATTCATATTATTTATTGAAGACCCCCTATTATGCATTGAAAAGGTCATATTTTGGTTGGGGGTCTCCAACAACAGGCTGATATGCATGCAAGGTCAAAAAACACTTTAATTGTCTTATAATATGCATTTATTTTTACCTAATTGTCCCAGCGACTATTCTTTCAGTGATTCATTTGTTCCCTAACCCCTCCTTAGCATGTTGCTAATCTGCTCTAATTGGTTCAATGACCCAGTCTATTGCTATTGGTCCACTGCATTCAGCATAAGACAAAGAGAAACGTCCACCACGGCTTATCAACACTGTTGAAGTAGTCAGAGGGCAGAGTGTATGTGTGAGCCCGATGCAGGAGTGCATTAAGGCAATGCAGTTAAACACCAGCATATTGCTATACTCTTAACCATGACATACGTTCTATATTAATCCACACAGTGGCAAAAGCTGAACTATTTTGAAACTTGATTGCCACCCATGTGTAGGAACAGCTGACAGTGGCCATAGCAATGAAAAACACCAGTGGAACGGCAGTGGATCGCGAGCTCACAAACGCATTTAAATCCGTTCAACGTGGCTTTAGACGGGATATGAGAATATAAAGAGTTAACCGGATACAGTACAAGCCATATGGAGCGGTTACACATAACAGAACACAATTAAATACATAATTTACAAGCTAGAGAAAATAAGAAGGCAGCCATTTTAATCGCACTTACTTAGACTTATGAAATGGAGGAAGAAACTGGTCCATGAACTGTGTTCTGTAAAGTTCCTGTCAAGCTCCGTCAAACTACCATACATCAATTGTCTTCTGATCCTTCCTTTAACATACGGCCGACGAATGCCCCATTGTAAGCGTGTAGATTGCTGAAGCACTCTTTTGCAAAAATAAACTTAAACCACAGACTCTTCACAGAGAAATAACACTAACTGTTCCTTATACTTCAGACCACAGCGTCTTCGCGACATGATTCAACTGGGATCTGCTACAGTGTTTGTCTTCCTCTTTTTTTTCTATAGTGTTTTCAGGACCGGGGGTTTCAATTTTCCCAGCTCTGCGCGCGCAACAAATGGGCAGGGCTTGAATTCCGTATCAACGTCCCGCCAGAATGGCTAAAGACTCGTTATCGAGTCGATTCATTCGAACCACTATGAGTCGACTCTTTTATAGATGAATCAATAGTTTTAAACATGGCGCACTTTCAGATTTAAGCCTTAGCTGGATATTTCACTTCACTAAGAGCTGTGAATGGAAGGTCGTTTCAAAACCCATAATAGGGGCTCTTTAAATTACCCATTGATTATTACCACCTACCCCATCCCAACCCAGAATTTACCCCTCACATTAATGTAAAAATATTAATTATTGTTGTACAGTATCACAAAAATCATGCCATATTGATGTGAGAATCTGGAGTATCCTATCTAGACTTTACCAGCAACATGCTCTGGGTGGGTACTGAACTAAGTAATGAAGACATTAACTGGAGAATTACCTGTTTTGGGACCTCTTTCCAGTGTATACTTTGATTTCTCTATGTGAGAACTTGACTGGATTATTTTTTATTAGGTTTTTTTAGGGTCAATTCGATACGAATCATGGTCCTGTGGACGCAGATTTTGGTTTGATTTGGTTTACATTGCAAAGCAAATAAGGAAAACTAGGTGTGTGAAAAAACATCTGAAAAATTATTAGTTCATCAAGACCTCACAAAGATCTAATACCTCTTTAACCGAATGTATGAGTTTTATCACTGAGAATCCATGCAGATTTATTTTACATACAGCCCCATGACAGAGCTATAGTGGGTTGTAGTGAACCACTGCTACACAGCAATAAAGGATGCATATTTATCTGTTCTCAGAGCAGCTTTGAGACTCTCTGATCATTCTCTGGCCCATCTTCTCCCAACCTACATGGCAGAAACTTAAATCTGTTAAGCCTTTAGTGAGGACTGTAAAGAGATGGACCACTGAAGCAAAGGGGGAACTACAAGCTGTGCTGTTTGGAATGTTTTTAAAGCTGCAGCCACTGATCTGGATGAGCTCACTGATACTATGACATCCTACATCAGTTTCTTTGAGGACACGTACATTCCTATCAGGACTTATGTAAAAAAAAAAAAACAACAACAACAACGGCTCACTCCAAAATTCAAACAGCTTTGCTGAGCTAAAGAAAATGCCTACTGTAGAGGGGACAGAGTCTTGTATAATTAGGCTAGAAACACACTGACAAGTGAGATAAGAGTGGCTAAAAGGAGCTATTCCAGCTTCACACAGAGCCAAAGTTTTTTTCTTTGATTTTATTGGCCTTGTTCTTAAAAAAAAACAATCACAAACTAAAACTGATATAGTGTACATGCCAGGCCAGTGTGTATCACTTTATCTCTGGCACACATTGTGAAAAGGCTTGGAGAATGTTAAGGTAGGTGGAGCGATAACATGCACACAAAGTCCAAGCATCAGGAACTGGCTCATCCACTGATTGTGAAGAGTGCGTGCTGTATCCATGGTGACGGAGATCCCATATTGGGTGACCTGCCACATTCTCCCCCAAGCGTTTTCCTTGTCCATTGGGCACTCCAGTGGGCAAATCGGGAGAGTGAGAGCAAGGAGGGACTAAACTTTCCTACAGACCTGACCAAACTGAGTCTGGTTTTCATGCTGAAATCAACTGTTTAAACTTGAGAAAGTTCCATCAGTTCCACCATCAGCATTCACACTTTCATGATTCAAAATTCAGTTCAGCAGTTCTTAGTCGTTTTATTATTTGCTGTTCCCTTCCAATTGATCCACCTACCATTATCTGCTGAAAGAGATCCGTAAAGGTAGGTATTTAAGTTAGGTGTTTGAGAGCCACACTAACCCTCTCTACCATTTTCGGTTGCCAGACTGTCTCAGTGAGAAGCTGCTCAAAACCCAGCCAGTCATACCTCAACAGTGGAACAGGATGATCTAGAATTATGCCCACCTCCAGTAAGCCAGGAGCCAGGCCATGCAGTGATGATTACCTACCTGGCCAGGACACATAGTGTTGCCATACACACAAGTTAAAGCAACTCTAGCCTTGCTTCCATGTCATGGTGTGATGATGCTAGGCTGGGCTAGAGTGACTGCAGTGCTGGAATCCAGCACGGAACCTATTGGCTTGCCATTTAACCAAACTGGGAGCCATGTCACTCCTTGAGCTAAAGCAGTGGACAATGCAGCCGACCAACCGTGCATGTGCCAAGGGCGAAGGTGGCTCAGTTGGCATTGTTTCTTCAAGTGGGTACTTTAATGTCTCTATGTGAGAACTTGACTGGATTACCTAGTCAACCAATCCCTAGAATCACTTTTTGGAATCACAAATCAACAAATCACTTCTTGGAAACACTTCAACAAATCACTGAAGCTGTGCTCGAAAACAATCCATCGTTACCTCCATCCCAAAGAAACCCACAATCACAGAACTTAACCAAACAGGACCAAAGTTGTCCATTCCTGCGCTACACCAATGCAGTACCCACATAGCAAAATTTCTCTGGCCCAGATCTGTCCCACATAATCAGCCTTTGCTTGGCCGAATACGGTACAGTGAATTACGGTACATGACTGGACCAAGTCTGGCTTCCATACAAGGGAAAAACATGGACCATATCTGGGCCAAGTTAATAGCCAATATCTGGGCCAGATCTGTTGGTGTTTCATGACTGCAATAAATTTGATAAACCCATGAAGCATTTCACTTAATGGCCGTGCTTTTTCTCGAAGGGGCCTGATTGGTAGATTTTTTTCTTTACTCAAAAATAATTTAAATGTATTTTAAATGTGGGTCAAGATAGGCCAAACTTACATGGCCCACATGTACATTTTTAATATCTGGGCCAAATACGACATTTAATATCTGGCCCAAGTCTTGAGTGCCGCCTGTAAGCCAGTGCCACCTCTGCCAAACCCGGGCCATGTTTGGCCCACATGCTGTATGCCAGTGCCAGACGAATGCCTGCTGTGCCAGCTTTATGCCAAATCTGGGCCAGAATTCTTTGCTACCTGGGTAATTATGTCATAACTAGGGCCACACAGAATCTGCGCGCGCAGAATTGCGCAGATTTCCACAGATTTTTAGCCTATCATTGATTCTGTTTATTTACTGGTGTAAATGTGTGTAAATGCATATTTATTCAGTTTTCAAATTGATATTGGTAATATTATTGATTAATATGAAAATATTCATATGCTTTATTTACAATACAGCTTGTAAAGTATAATTTTCTGTCTTTTAGTTGAGATTTTATATGAGAGACTTGCTTTGCTTACCGAATTAAGTGGATCTAATTTGATTTGCATTGTAAACATTAAATACAAGTTAAAAAGGTATTACTTTTTATTTCATTAAGGTTTTATCTTATCTTTTTTATCTTATCTTTATATTAAGGTTTTAGCTATGACACACCCAAAATCATTCCGCATAAATCCGCAGATTTTTAACCAATTCTCCGCAGAAATAGCAAAAAATGTCCGCAGATTCCATCTGGCCCTGGTCATAACCCATCTTTTGCCAACAAGATTGGAAATCTGACTACTGCCCATTCATAGAACAAAGATACCAAGCAACATGAAAATAAACATCCAACAAAACATATCATAGTGCTAGCATGTTGATTGTATATGTAGTAAGGCCGAGTGTAAAAGCAGAGTCGAGGACAAAGTATACAAATGTCCTTGGGCTAGCGAGATGGTGTGTGCACACGCTAATCTGCTAGATAAGGCAGCTAGAAGAATGCAGCATGTTTGAGGTAAGTGTATGTGCGTGTATGTGTGCCAGTACTGCCGTTCCCAGCGGTGAAGATAACATCTTCTCAAAGGCACAGAAAAGGATGTACTTCTTTCAGAAACTTGCAGTCCAGTAAGTGTCCAGTTTGCTTTGGCTACCTGAACCTACCTCTGCTGAAAGAAATGTTGATCTTTCTCTGCACACCCTTGAGAACCTGTATTCTTCCAGAGAGTTAAAGAAGGGAAATCCTTACAGACTTCATTCTTCCTTGCCACAAACAATTTGAACCATTGCCATCTGGCTGGCAACTCGGAACACTTGGCTTTAGTACATCAAGGCACCAGAATAGCTCCTTCCTCAAAGCCATCTCCCGGATGAACTGGTAAATGACAGCAAGGCCCTCTTTGTGCAATACTATTCCGCTGTTTTTGCAATATCCACTTTTATTGAAAGGGTCCACCCATCAATTCAATTCAATTCAATTCATCTTTATTTGTATAGCGCTTTTACAATGTAGATTGTGTCAAAGCAGCTTCACATACATTATAAAAAATTGAAACAGTGTCAGTCCAGTTTTCAGTGTTGAAGTTCAGTTTAGTTCATTTCAGTGTGGTTTAATATTCAGTACTGAGAGTCCAAACACTGAATAGTAATCCATCGATGCGCAGCCCTACAAGTCCCGAACCATGCAAGCCAGAGGCTACAGCGGCGAGGAAAAAACTTCACCAATTGGCGAAAGTAAAGAATTTTAAAAAACCTCGAGAGAAACCAGGCTCAGTTGGGCACGACCATTTCTCCTATGGCCAAATGTCTTGTGCAGAGCTGCAGTCTATGTCGCCGGGGCTGGAGAACGCTGGACGTCCATCATGGAGAGACCACAGGTGGGTCACCGGCTGGTCAACAGGCTGGCTTTTCAGGAACAATGTGAGGACTCGTCTGTCACAGGGATCGTCTTACAGGAATCTGTCTCATGCTCTCCACTCCTCCATGACCACCACAGCAGCTGCTCAGGATACAGCATGGTCCAGGATTATGGAAACCTCGGGAATAATAAAAAACAGACTAACATGAGCGCAGATGCCATTCAAATTATAATGTCTTTTGGGAAGTGTTCCCGGCTCCGGTTGCCCTAAATAATGCAGACTAACAATCCTTTAGAGGATTTGGATTCCAAAGCATTTGTGTTTTATGTGTATGCTAATGTCAGCCCATCAGCCCAATGGCAGAGTCTGATAAATGGTCAAGTTTAAATGCATGTAAGCCTTTATAGCACTTCTTAAAAATATTATTTTATTTATTCATTCATTTTCTTTTCAGCTTAATAATCAGGGGTCGCCACAGCGGAATGAACTGCCAACTTATCCAGCATACGTTTTAAGCAGCGAATGCCCTTCCAGCTGCGACCAAGCACTGGGCAAAACCCTGAGTCAAACATTTCAAAAGCTATACACAAATCTTTAATGAAAGCATTTCGTACTGTTTTATTTAAGATAAAACTATTTATGTGTCAAATAAAAGACACCAGGACAGACGTGTTTACATAGTAGTGAGTGTATTCGTCTGTTTAAAAACACACCCAGATCCCAAAGCGCCCACTTTCACTAATCTTCAAAACATATCGGAAAACAGTGTCTTTATACAGAGCGCGCCCGTCAGTCACCTGTGCACAGCGTGGAGAGCAGAAGCAGCGCACAGGCGTTGCAGTTGACAGATTCAGAGGTTGTATATGAATGCAGCCCTTTTTATATTCATTTTAACTGAGTTTCAAGCCAAAATAAAGCAAAAGCTTAATTCTCTCGAACAGCTCTTGCTATTAGACTATAAGATCAGTTCTTTGATGCTACTTTTGCTTTCTGTAGAAAGATAAATGCTTAAACAGGATGATAGCAGGGTAGAATGGTAAAAAAAAAAAGGATAACCCTGTCTAAAATAGGAGAAAAACCAAGAAGGTCGCTGGTTCGAGTCCCAACTGGACCAGTTGGCATTTCTGTGTGGACTCTGCATGTTCTCCCCGTGTTGACATGGATTTACATGTGGTAAAGGTGAATTGGATGAACTAAATTGGCCATAGTGTATGAGTGTGAATGTGAGAGTGCATTGGTGTTTCCCAGTATTGGGTTGCGACTGGAAGGGCATCCGCTGCATAAAAATATGCAGGTTGAGTTTGCGGTTCATTCCGCTGTGGTGACCCCTGATAAACAAGGGAGTAAGCTGAAGGAAATCAGTCATTTTCTTTTCGGCTTAGTCCCTTTATTAATCCAGGGTCGCCACAGCGGAATGAACCGCCAACTTATCCAGCATATTTTTTAGGCATGCCCTTCCAGCTGCAACTCATCACTGGGAAACATCCATACATACTCATACACTATGGACAACGCAACCACGAGGAGAACGTGCAAACTCCAAACAGAAATGCCAACTGACCCAGCCGAAACTCGAACCAGCGACCTTCTTGCTGTGAGGCGATCTTGCTACCCATTGCACTGTGGCGCCCTAGCTTCAATTTTATCAGAATTCATTTATTATATATTTAATAGGGGAAAAATGAATGAAAATGGCAATGGGGTGGTTCTTTCTTTCTGTTGTAAGCTCAAACACACACACATCTATCATTTTGATGCACTATTCTGGCCACTTAAAGCTGCTTAAAGCACACACCAAATGCTTTCATAAACCCTAGAGCCTTGAAAGATCGTCAATCCGTCATGCTATCTGTAACACTTTCTTTATGTGGAGGTCAAAGCGGCTCTTGACGCTTTTGTTGAAAGGTGTGTTAAAGTCCTGACGCAAGTCATGTGACGGGACCTTCACAGGGAGAGACATCTGTTATACGTGATAGTCTCTTGAGTGCCGAACAAGAAGCAGCTCTAGAATATGAATTTCAGCCGCAATGCAGCTACAAAACTTTGCTTACCTCAAGAATATGAGCTGTTTTAGTGGATTTGTACTGAACAACAACTTTAATATTTGTCAGTTTTTGCCAGATCTGGGGTTAAAAATCAGTCATATATGAGAATTTAGGTGACAGTAAATATACAGATTGTAGATATATAAATTGTAAATATATAGATTATAAAATAGTCATTTCAAGTTGTTAATTATTATTGCACTTTTTACAAAGTTGATTGAATGATCAAGTTGACATGATTGAGTCAAAGCAGCTTCACGTCGATGAAGACACGAATATAAATAGATTGCTGGAGTAGATTAAAACTGATTTAGTTCAGTTAATAATAATGTCACAACTGAAATTCAGTTCAATTCAGATTTCACTGCTGAAGGACGCTCTACTGAATAGCAGCTCCACCGATAAACCATTCTAGAAAAAGTAAGAAAAATAGTGCACCAAATTACATATTTACAGTAATAAAATATAATTACGTAAATTTCTGATTCAGTGTGCGTTAAGGTCAAGCGTTAAGGTTAGGTTTGGGTTTCAGGTTAAGGCCCAATCCCAATTCTATTTTTGTACCCCTACCCCTTCACCTTGGCCCTTGAAACATCGCTAGTCTCTCGCTGACACCGCTAGACTATTAACAGGCTGCGCATCGATGGATTACTATTCAGTGTTTGGACTCTCAGCAGTGACTATTAAACCACGCTGAAATGAACTAAACTGAACTTCAACACTGAAAACTGGACTGACACTGTTTCAATTTTTTTTTATAATGCATGTGAAGCTGCTTTGACACAATCTACATTGTAAAAGCGCTATACAAATAAAGATGAATTGAATTGAATTGAACAGACATCGCTAGTCTCTCGCTGACACTGCTAGACTATTAACAGACATAGCTAGTCTCTCACTGACACCACTAGACTCTTAACAAACATCGCTAGTCTCTCACTGACACCACTAGACTCTTAACAGACATAGTTAGGCTGCGTCCGAAACCGCATACTTCCATACTATACAGTACGCTAAAATCAGTATGCGTGTCGAGTAGTATGTCCGAATTCATAGAATTCGAAAATCAGTATGTGAGAACTACCCGGATGACTTACTACTTCCGGCGAGATTCTGAAGTGCGCATCCCATGCACGCTGCGCTATCCCATGATGCCCCGCGAGAGAATTCATGAATGGGAGTGAAGCGACGCAACTGACGCAGGTAGGTCACGTGACCGTGACAAAGTGGCGGATGTAGTACGTCCGAATTCCATTCATACTTCTCACATTCATACTGTATAGAACGTACTTTTCTAATGACCGAGTAGTACGTTTAAATTGAAATACAGTACCTACTGAGTAGTAAGCGGTTTCGGACGCAGCCTTAGTCTCTCACTGACATCGCTAGACTCTAAACAGACATATCTAGTCTCTCACTGACATCGCTAGACTCT
>CAIGQQ010003715.1:704952-724057 GCA_903798035.1 Danio albolineatus
CTAGTCTCTAACAAACATTGCTAGTCTCTCACAGACATAGCTAGTCTGTAACAAACATTGCTAGTCTCTAACAAACATTGCTAGACTCTCAAAATACATCACTAGTCTCTCAGAGGACATCGCTAGACTCTAGCAGACATTGCTAATCTCACAAAAGCCATTGCTAGTTTCTCAAAAAGACATTGCTAGTTTCTCAAAAAGACATTGCTAGTTTCTCAAAAGCCATTGCTAGTTTCTCAAAAGACATTGTTAAGGCTCGTACACACCGGGACGCTTTTCATTTGCGTTTATCGTCGGCGTTTTTCGAGACGTTTTTCAGCATTCAAGCCCAAGCGATTTTCTCTGGCGTCGAGCAGGAGAGCATGCAAAATCACTCCTTGACGTTAGATGGCGCACACGGTGGCGCCAAGCTTCTGACACCCGCTTGTTACACAGAAGAAGAAAAGAGGAAGTTGACACGCTTGTTGTTGCCGATCGGCAAAGCATGGATGGTTCAAGTACCAGCTCTAGCGATGATGAAATGATTATTGTTCACCAGTGCAGTAAGCAGATCCACGTTAATATCTCCTCTGGGCATCTGCGCTCGCATTGACAGTTTTGCGCTTGAGCGCCTCCAAGGGGTGTTTACCGTAACTTCAGCAGCTCCGTACACGTGAGCAACAGTGTGAATCTGATTGGTGTAGAAGGTTTTGACGCGGGGCGTCAAAACAAAAAAACGAGCATGAGGCGTTTCTTTAAAAATGACGCTTTTACGCCTGCCGTTTTGCGCGTTGGTGTGCACAATCACATTGGCGCCCTTTATTTAGTCTCGAGGCGTCAAACGCCGACCGAAAACGCGAGCAAAAAACGTCTCGGTGTGCACGGGCCTTTATTCTCTCAAAATGCATCGCTAGTCTCTCTCAGACATCATCGCAAATCTCCCAGACATCATTAGTCTTTCAGAGGACATCGCTAGACTCTAGCAAACACTGCTAGTCTCACAAATGACATTGCTAGTCTCACAAAAGTCATTGCTAGTTTCTCAAAAGACATTGCTAGTTTCTCAAAAGACATTGCTAGTTTCTCAAAAGACATTGCTATTCTCTCATAGGACATGGCTAATCTTTCACAGGACATTGCTAATCTCTTAAAAGACATCGTTAGTCTCTCACAGGGCATCATTAGTCTCTCACAGACATTGCTAGTCTCTCAAAATGCATCGCTAGTCTCTCTCAGACATCATCGCAAATCTCCCAGACATCATTAGTCTTTCAGGGGACATCGCTAGACTCTAGCAAACACTGCTAGTCTCACAAAAGACATTGCTAGTCTCACAATAGCCATTGCTAGTTTCTCAAAAAGACATTGCTAGTTTCTAAAAAGACATTGCTAGTTTCTCAAAAGACATTGCTAGTTGACATTTAGTCTCTAACAGGCATTGCTACTCTGTCATAAAATATCGCTAGTCTCTAACAGACATTGCTATTCTCTCATAGGACATGGCTAATCTCTCACAAGACATCACTAATCTCTTATAAGACAATTGCCATTGGACATTGGACATAGGTACATAAGGACATTGCTAGTCTATAATAAACATTGCTAGTCTCTCAAAATACATTGCTAGTCTCTCTCAGACATCGCAAATCTCCCAGACATCACTACTCTGTCACAGTCCTCACTAGTCTCTCACAAGTCTTGGCTAGCCTCTCACAGACATCATTAGTCTTTCAGAGGACATCGCTAGACTCTAGCAGACATCACCAGTCTCTCACAGACATCGCTAGTCTCTCACAAGACATCACTATTCTCTCCCAGACACCACTAGTCTCTCACAAGGCATCGCTAGTCTCTCACAGGACATTGCTAGTTGACATCTAGTCTCTCACAGGACATCACTAATCTCTTATAAGACATCGCTAGCCTCTATCAGACATTGCTAGTCTGTCATAAAATGTCGCTAATCTTTAACAGACATTGCTATTCTCCCACAGGACTTGGCTAATCTCTCATAAAACAATCGCTGGTCCCTAACAGACATTCCTAGTCTCTCACAGGACATTTCTGGGTCCTCAGAGACATTGCTAGTATCTTACAGACATTGCTAGTCTCTAATAAACACAGCTAGTCTCTCACTGACATCTCTAGACTCTTAACAGACATTGCTACCCTTTCAGTGACATCGCTAGACTCTAATAGACATATAGTCTCTAACAAACATTGTTAGTCTCTCACAGGACATAGCTAGTCTCTAACAAACATTGCTAGTCTCTTAAAAGACATCACTAGTCTCTCATCGCTAATCTCCCAGATGCCACTAGTTTCTCACAGACATCACTAGTCTCTCACAGACATCACTACTCTTTTTTTTCAGGACATAACTAGTCCCTCACAGACATCACTACTCTTTTTTTTCAGGACATAACTAGTCCCTCACAGACAGACATCGCTAGTCTCTCTCAGCACACACAGGACTTTCACAGCACTGGAAAGATCCCCTACACGATTATTAGCCAATCTAGTATTGGAAGCGAGTGTGCATCAGACAGCCACTAATATAAAGTAATGAATAAAAGAAGCAGGAGGGACAAAATCACCAGGAGTCTCATTTATAAAACTTCGAAACTGTCCTAAAAGCGTACGCCAAAATAAATGTTACTTTATTCATTAATGATTATGGCTCATATGATGATTTAAAATGGTTCAATTAAGTCAATATGCAAGTTAAATATGTTTACCTAAGGGATTTACTTACAGCTGCGCACAATCTCCCTTCAATTTTGCTTTTTTATAGATCACAATATTTGTGTCACGGTCACACAATGAAAAACAAGTTGGTTCTCTTTTAGTCAGTTTATTCAAAACAATGTGGATATTTCGGTAGGAGAAGCAGGTAAGTGATTAGTTTAATGAGTGTTTTCATAAGGTAAACAATGGATCTTTCATCAACCACCAGAGTATAATAGTCACTTCCCTTATTCACAGTCTTTGTATGCACAGGTGAAAAGGAGAAACGTCCACAGGAGAAGGGAGACATCCACGGAAGAAGGCGAGTGGGGAGAGAAGGTGAGGTGAACCAACTTACTTTGATTCCAGCCGACGAACGACTGGAAAGGGTAAGTCTTTATGGTGAACGGTGATTGATGGTGCAGGTGTGTGTAATTAGAATTCAGGCGATTGTGCACGGGTGTGGTGAGAGGTGGCTGGTGAGGGAGAGCGATGATTGGAGTTGCAGGAACGAGATGGTGAGGGAGAATGGTGATTGGAGCAGCAGGAACGAGCCAGGGAAGTGACATTTTGACTGGGAGGTGGTGTGCACACGTATCCATCGAAATTTTGTGTATGCCATATTTAAAAATGAGAACCCTGTTATGTTGTGTTCACACCAGACGCGGCAAGCATGGAGAAATCACGCAATTCGCATGTAAATAGACGCGTGAACATTTCAGTTTACTCGCTTCATTCGCGCGTCAAATTCGCTTGAGAACAGACGGGGATTCGCATGATGTGCAGGGCTTCTGTATGGTCTGGGGACTCTAGCTTTTTTGCTAAATGGCTAACATGGATTTTACAGAGAAAATAACTGTGTTTATGTGCTTTATGAAGGCTGAAAAACTGCGTTTGTTTGGAGCCATTTTTGGAGCCATGTTTGGAGCCATTTCTGAGTTTGGAGCCATTTTTGGAGCCATTTTGGAGCCATGTTTGGAGCCATTTCTGAGTCCACTAGATTCTTTCAGAGGTGCGCCGAGCTTTATGAGTTCATAAACTCCTCCAGAAACTTAACCTGGATGATGGAAGCTTTCAGCTGTGCTTCTGACTGAGTCAAGCCCAGTTTGATTAACTGTTGTCGGTGTCGGAGGATTTTCCCCTCGGGACACCAACAACAGGCGCTACGTCATAATCACACCCCCACAAGAGCAAGCTCCTGATTGGTTAACGCGGCGCAAACGTCCGCTGAAGTTTAGATTTTTTAACTGGAGCGATTTGCGTGATTGGCAAACGAGCAAAACACTCAATTCGCGCTGCACTATTCACACGTATCGCGCCACAGGATGTCTATTCACGCCTTTTAACATGTAAATCACTCGTGCTTGACACTTCTACCGCGTCTGGTGTGAACGCAGCGTAAGGCTAGAATTACTAAAAACATAAATAAAAAAATACATAAATACATAAAAACTAAATGTAAATGTTCACAACATTAAAAAACTTAACTAAAACTGTTTTGGTGTTAGCTGGTTCTTATTGCACCACAGGGCCAAATACACATTGACACAATTGGTCATGAGACACAGAGGGAGCCAATAGCATTTGAGGTGACTGGTCATGATGCATGGGGGGAGCCTATAGCATTTGACACAATCAGTCACAAGACACAGAGGGAGCCAATAGCATTTGACACGATCGTTCATGAGACATAAAGGGAGCCAATAGCATTTGACGTAACTGGTCAAAAGAGACACAATGGGAGCCAATAGCATTTGACGCAATTGATCATTGAGACACAGAGGGAGCCAATAGCATTTGACATGATCGGTCATGAGACAGCGTGTGAGCCAAACATTATAAAACTAAACTAAAACTATCAAAAGTATAACAAAAATACACACCACATTTAAAAATAGTACCATTTAAAAAATGGTAAACTATAATGACCTTGCTAGCTGGTGTGTGGTGTGGCACAAAATGGCGCAGTCGCGTCATCCAGGTGGATGCTGCTGCATACTGGTGGTGGATGAGGAGATTCCCCCGAAAAATGTATGAAGCGCTTTGAGTATCCTGAAGATTGCTATATAAATGTATGGAAATATTATTATTATTATCATCATTGGCGCCACAGTGGAGTAGTGAGTAGCACGTTTGCCTCACAGCAAGAAGGTTGCTGGTTCGAGCCCCGGCTGGGTCAGTTGGCATTTCTGTGATGAGTTTGCATGTTCTCCCCGTGATTTCATGGTCCAAAGTCCAAAGACATGTGCTATAGGTGATTTGGGTAGGCTAAATTGTCCGTAGTGTATGAGTGTGTATGGATGTTTCTCAGATGGATAAGTTGGTGGTTCATTCCGCTGTGGCAACCCCAGATTTTTAAAGGGACTAAGCCGACAAGAAAATGAATGAATGAATTATCATTATTATTATTATTATTGCTCCAAACTTCCACTTCTGGTCAAAGTGAGTCCATATTAAATGTCTACATTGTTAGCTTCTAACTGTTAAAATGTTTACGCATCTAAATGAGACAAAAGTCTTCAAAGTGAACTTTTTATGCATTCATTTTCTTTCTTTTGGTTTTGATCTGACGCAACCGAGAACAGATATCGGAGCTGAAGGACATCTCATGTTCCCATTGACATTTCAAAGTGTTTGTGGCAGTTCTCATGCAATGACCTTTTTGCCGCTGAGCAGAGAGTTATTTCGCTGTGCTCCCTGAGGCTTACCTCATCTTTTTCACCACAGTTCACTCCTGGATATAAGAAATGACATGTCGTGCTTTTGACGAAAGATGAGAGATCAGGGTAATCACGCAGGTCCTGTTCTTCTAATTGCAGCTTTACGCATGCGTTCATGCATAGGGTTTCAACATTTTAGATGTTAGATGGATAAAAGCAATGGTTTTTTATGCTTTTTATGCAGCGTGGTGTTTATTCCCAGTGTCTCAGTGTAGTTGGTTGCGGTTTCGGTTGACGCTGGGATGAAACATGCATGCTGCATGTGTGAGTGCACGGTGAGTTTTTTCATTCATCGTGTACTCGTGTCACGTGTTCAGTCCTTTGTCGGTGTTGTTCAGCACGTGGTGCATGTTTTCGAGTTGTCATATGAACACGCGGTTAATGAGTTCTCTCATTGGCTGCATGTTTTAGTCTTGTTTTATGTGAGCACATGGCTTGTGGTGTCATGTGCTCTTCTGTCTATTGTCTAGTCCCACCCTCCTTGTTAACCCATTATTAGTTTATCATGTTCACCTGTTTGCATGTTAATTATTTTTGCTAATATTTTCCTCATGTCTGCTGTCCCGTGCGAGTTTGTTGTCGTTTACAGCCCTGTCCTGTTTCCTGTCAATATGTTTGTGTATTCGTTTTATTAATGGTTTCCTCTTCCGGGTAGTTTATTTTGCTGTTTTTGCCTTTTATTTTACTTTATTACAAATAAAAACCCATATAATTTCTGCACGTGAGTCGTCACTCCTTTTCCCCCACCATAACCTTGACACAGTTACTCTGTACACACATGCAGTCCACTAGGCTAGAGGAGATATAGATGTTTTTCTAACCCTTTCAGTCAAACCCAGGTCTCGAAACACTTTACCTGGCTGTTTCGGATCATGCTTCGGTTTTACGTCAGCCATCTCTATGTAATATAAATAAAATAGTTTTGACTTTAGAAAAACTCACACCCCAATATTGTCAAAAACATTAGCCAAAATGTAATTTAATCAAAACAATACAATAGCCAATGCCTTTTGCATGAGCATATAGATAAAGTTTATCATTTAAAGGGCCACGACACCCCCTGGCTCAGCTGGGTGTTTTCACACTTACAGTCTGGAAAAGCTCAGGAAAGTGGGCGTCTCCAGCTCTGTTTAGGTGGGAGTGTCGGGGGAGGGAAAGAGGGAAGGTTTTGCATAAAGATGGGAGTTTCCATTTGTGCACGTGCTCATTTTCAAACAAGTGACGCACACACACAGACGCAGGGAAGAAAGACAGTGACTGTTTACATGGACATCAGTCATCTAATTATTAGCCAAATTATTAATCAGTCGACTTTAACGGCAGTTTATCACTTATACTTTAATCCAGAATCATGTCCTGCATGTCCCCCGTGACAAACGAGGTGTGAGAAACTATTAAGAGTGTTGTTTTAATGGAGTGTTTGATACCGCGCGGCGTAAGGGAGAAAAAAAAAACCCTCCACAGACTATCCTGTCACAAAATGAGGCGAAAATTCTACACGAAAGCAATTGTTTGACTGCAGTGTTTACACTCGGAGAGCAGAATTTACAGCGGATCTTTCAGTCTTTAATATTATACTGATATTAACGTTCTGTAAACTCAGTAACAGTTAATCATTTTGACAAAGGTCTGTCTTTAAACACTGACAGAGTTACAAACTCTACGAACTACTAACTAACTACGAACTAACTTCGCCATCTGAATAAACAAACAAGAGCACTGATGGCTTACCAAATCTGTAGACCAGGACAATCCACATAAACTGGAGTGGCGTGTGTTTTAAAAGGAGACGAGCGGCAAATCCCGATTTCACCATTTCCAGATGCGGAAAGCTTTCGGGTGAAAAAATAAAGTTTCTTACAGACGCATTTCTGCTGCGCACGTGAGTCCAGCTGCGCTCTCATAGCAGAAATGAAGACTAAACTTTCACTGCAGCACATAAACACAACACTGGCGACCTGCGTCTCCTTCCACTTAATTTGGAAGCACAACGTGGCGTCCCTGCCGTCTGGACACTGCAACGCGTACACACAGTCTTCGAAGCTCGTGCATATTAATGAGTTGCACCGCATACACAATAGAGCGCGCTGATTGGCTTGAACAAAGGCTATCTCATGAATTAATGCCAGACACTCAGAGACGTCAGAGTGTTCTGGCCGGGACAGGCGTCCACTGTGCTCGCTGGAGCATATGCATAGATCTCATCGGCGTGACGCAGCCGCAAAAAATTTGTTTCAAACCGGAAGAACGAATTTGCTCGAAATAACGCAAAAACAACCAATTTTCACTTTTTAGTCAATTATATGTGTCCTAATAGTGTTTATAGCAGCGTGGGACACATATATGACTGTCAACAGCTCAAAAAATGTGTTTTGGTGTTTCATGGCCCTTTAAAGCAACTGTGAACTCTGCACATCTTCAAACGATGCCAGAATGGTATCCCAAAGAGTGACAAGAAAGGGTCCTGACTGAGCGTTAATATGTGATGAGTCAGGAGGGAAAACGTGATGAATGGGATACTTACTGTATATGTGTTGTATAATAAGCTTTGAATCAGCTTTTGGAGTTAGCATTCCTAATATTCAAAAAGGATACAGAAAGATCTTTGGGTGGCTCAAAGCCGAGGCCGTAACTTATCTTCATCATTCTCAGATATCAGGACGCATAATATATAAGCTGGCCCATAAATTCTACTTATTCTGTGAGTTCAAGGCTGATTGAATTTGCCTTGTTCATTACCCGTCTTCATCTGCTTGCTTGGCACTTTCTGACCAAATGCATCACAAGTGAAGATGAATGACCTACAAATAAATTGGCAACAGCATATGATCTTGTCCTTTAATTATCAAGGCTCAGATGCCTCGGATTCAGCAATTCTATGAATATTATAGCAAGCTCTAAGAAATTATTACATTTAAAAACTGCAAAGTTTGGTTTTCTTACTAAAACTGTTAAATCAGTCGGACACACTTTATTTTGATGGTCCGTTTGTTGAATTTAAGTTACATTGCAACTAATTCTCATTAGATTATAAGTACACTGTTAGGTTGGGGTTAGGGTTGGGGTTGACATGTAATTGCTAAGTTTCTTATAGTCAGTTAAATATCTGTTGAATGTCAGTATCAACAGATATTAAATAGACAATCTACTAATACTCAAATGGACCATCGAAATAAAGTGTTACCAATCAATCTTTTAATTTATATTTACTTACTTGTTGGTTTGTTTTATATGTATCTCTTAAGTGTCAAATGGAGCAGCATGTGTTATGATGGTGTAAGCAGCACAAGTGGCTCAGTGGTTAGCACTGTTGCCAGATAGCAAGAAGGTTGCTGTCCCGGCTAGCCCAGTTGGCATTTCTGTGTGGAGTTTGCTTGTTCTCCTCGTGTTTGCGTGGGTTTCTTCTGGGTGCTCCGTTTTCCCCCACAGTCCAAAGTCAAGCTCTATGTGGGGTTTATTTCTAAACTAATTTCGAGAGGATCACGTGCTTATGATTGAACACAGCTGGTACCACATCAGCTCTGCACCAATCAGACGAATCCTGACACACTATAAATTACAGAGCTTTCTACTCCGGTCATCTTCGTCTTGAAGCATCCCCCCCTTCCATCCCAACTCCTCCCCTTCTCCTATAGGGCGGCACGGCGGCCCAGTGGTTAGCACTGTTGCCTCACAGCAAGAACGCCGCTGGTTCGGCCTCTCCCCGAGCCAGTCGGTGTTTCTGTGTGGAGTTTGCATGTTCTCCCCGTGTCTGCGTGGGTTTTCCCCAAGTTCTCCGGTTTCCTCTCATCGTCCAAAAAACATACAACATAAGTAAATTGACTACTTTAAATAGCATCTTAAGGCAACTCTAGTCAGATATATCTCAGCACGTTCACAAGCGGGGGGAGTTCTCGAGACTTACCTGACCTCAAACTCTCCTCTCGCCCTTTAAACGGGAGGGAGCTCCGGGCTCAAGGATATTCTGAGCTCAGGGCTCTCTCCTGGGACAGCATGGCAAATACGCTTTATTATCAATCCTCAGCTAAGGGTGAACTCTTGAAAGGTAAATTGAGTAAACAAACTGGCCATAGTGTATGAGTGTATGGGAGTTTCGTACGGGGACTGGAAAGCATCTGCTGTGTAAAAACATGTTCTGTGACTGTTGGTGGTTCATTCCTCAGTGAGGACCTCTGATAAATGTGTACTAAGGGACTAAGCTGAAGGAATAAAGGGACTAAGCTGAAGGAATAAAGGGACTAAGCTGAAGGAAAATGTATGCATAAATAAACAATAGTTTAAATCTGTTTTCTCAGCAGTTATATTTCAATGCCTTAAGGTAACATTTTTAGGTATCCACAACAAAGTCCTATCAACAAAACTGGGGTGATCTTGAAATCTCAAAGACTCAAAAATCTTAAAAACTTATAGAACAAAGTAACATATATTTAAATCAGCAACAAAATAGGACACAGGCTGCCTCCAAAGTATTTGATTATTTTCGTATGCTTGTATGATGTTAAAATTGTTATTTGAAATGATTAATTGGTAATCGTTATGTGCAGATCGATGGTAAATGTGCTGGGGGGGGGAGGTCGGACAGGCCATGTCCCGGTGCTCCCTAATGGCCAGTCCTCCCCTTGTCCTACTGTAACTGCAAGGTTAGGTTTTATTAGCATACTGTTTACATTTTTTGGCTTACTTATGTTAACACAGACCTTACAAGATTTTACTATTTATATATTTACTTGCCTTCCCTAATATAAAGCCTGCGTGGCTACAGGACCTTCCTAAACCAGCGATGCACGAACATCATGTAGTCTCCACTGATCCATGCTTACTAAGTAGCACCCCACGGAGTAGCATGGACGGCTGGACTGGCTGGGGTGCACATTTGCTTTTAAAAAGACGAAATCTCCCTCACTGTGTAATAGAACACCACCAACTTTCCCACTATGTAAACACTGGTAGGCCTCAGTACTTTTATAAGTCTTCATAAACGCTCCATCTACTCCTTGTGACAGGACAAAGTGATTAAAAATATCCCCGTAAGTTACCTCTGGCTCATATCGTCTACCCACATTAACGGTAACTTTAGGTGGGGCAATATGAGACCATCTGATCGTTGCAGGGAGGTTTCACCGTACTCCCAGCTCAAAAAATTTACTGAACTAGCATTATATGCCATTTTTCTAAAATTACAGCTAACTATACACTATGTGATGACTTTCCGAAACAGTCATCTGATGTGCTGTGTGAGCGTACCGGAAGTTGGATGACAAAATGCAGAAGAGCGAAGTATTAAAAGTGGGCGGGGCAGAATAAGGTCAATGCTCATGGCAGGTATTATTTGATAGTTTGGTAATTTATTTCATTAATTTGGCAACCGTCAAACATCCCCAGGAAAACAGTTAGAATTTTTACTTAGTAAAAAAAACGTTTGGGACGACACTACATACGTATACTATACTGTTGAGTGTGTAAGTGCGTAAGTACATAGTGCATAGTGTGCCGTTTGGGACGCAGCTTATAGCTTTGATATGCATGTGGGAACGGTGGGCCGGGAGAATCAGCTCGTTTGCATTAAAGGCACAGGCAACATACACAGCTACAATGTCCTAACAACTCAAAGTATAATAAATAATCTGATGGGTATTTTGACCTGAAACTTTACAGACACATTCTGTAGACACTTGAGGCTTATATTAAAGCTTGGAAAGGCATAAATAGGTGCCCTTTAGGCAAATGTTCTGCTAACCAAATTCCTGTAGCATTTTTACAGCTGAAATCATGGCCATTTTTACAGCGTGCCGCAAGATCAGGAAAGAGACATCATTGTTTTCCCCTTAAAGTTACTAACCAAACTGAGCCACCGGTGCCTCCTTTGTATAGCTATAGAGCGGATGAGCTTGAAGTGTGCTCAGCTGTGAGTGATTTTTCTTCTTTGTCAGTCTGCCGTGTTCTTTTGTTAAAACTGCCGCCCTTGGAGTTGAAATTTGTGCCCTGCGAGGAATAAATGAGGATGAAAATAACACCAACAAAAAGCCTCACCAACCCAAACGCTACATCAAACCAAGGTCTATCGTACCTGGAGAGAGTTATCTGTTAGCATTCACATTTATAGCTCAATGCCAGTTGCTCAAGTGAGGCAGGACACCAGGAACTACACTGTTAAAAATATGCATTGCTCCTGTTGCAACACATGGAAAAAAAACTGCAATAATTGGAAGCAAACACTGTAGTATTTTTAAACAATAGTAAAGCACTTGAATTAATCTGTTGGTGTAATTCTGTAGTTGCTATGGTAGCTCAAAAACTATAGAATATAATCAAATGATCAGATACTATGGTACTATAATTATAAAACATATTACAATACATCAAACTTTACTGTAGTAAACACTAAAGTATATTACAGTATGTGTTAGTTTATCAGTTTTCTATTGTTAATACTACAGCATGCAAGTGTTTTGAATACTACACCTTCCAGCCACTTTATTAGGTACACCAACTGCTCGTTAATGCAAATTTCTAATCAGCCAATCACATGGCAGCAACTCAGTGCATTTTGGCATGTAGACATGGTAAAGACGATGTGCTGCAGTTCAAACCTAGCATCATAATTGGGAAGTAAGATGATTTAAGTGATATTGAACGTGGCATGGTTGTTGGTGCCAGACGGGTATTTCAGAAACTGCTGATCTACTGGGATTTTCACGCACAACCATCACTAGGGTCAGAGGAGAATAGCCAGACTGGTTCAGCCTGATAGCAAGGCAAAAGTAACTCAAATAACCACTCGTTAGAACCGAGGTATGCAGAAGAGCATCTCTGAACGCACAACACGTCCAACCAGGGGTGCCGCTAGCAATTTTGGGCCCCATGAAAAAATATGAGGATGGGCCCCCTACTACCAAGCTAGCTATCCAAACTCTTTGTCTGTAATGTAGTTATACTGACCTATGCATTTTTTTATTGATTTTGTCCACTACTTATCAGTATTTAGTAAGAGAACGGCCATGACTGTAGCTAGCAGATGATTTATTGTTCAAATGTAAAGGTAATACAAAAAAAAGGAACAGTAATCAAATATTCACTAATAATTTTTACATTTCTAAACACACAAAACACCAATGTGTAACTATTTAAATAACTGTACTGCAATAGTGTCTCATACAATGTGCAATACACTTTGATTGAGGATTTTGCAAGCAAGAAGGCCAGGCGTTTGGCACTTGGAATTTAAGTTACTGTCAGGTTAATCAACAGACCGTTTCAAATGTATTGTTGTGTTTATTTGGTTTGCAGTGTGCTGGATTTTGCACTCTGTTAATAAAAAATGGTTTAATTTTTTTTTTAATTATTTGCCGGCAAGAAGGCCAGGGTTTTGCCATTTAAGTAATGGTCAGTTTAAACAAAAGAACATTTCTTATTTATGGGTCTCATTGTAGTATAATTTTGTGTCTTGTTGATTTAGTGTAGTGTGCCACTTGGGATGCAGCTAATTAAATAAATAACCAAAATACCAAATAATAGCCTACCTGGCATGAGTGTAAACGCATTCACCATCGGGAGGCGCTATAATCACTATCACAGGATAATACTGCTCTCACAATCCAAAATAAATAAAGTTATCCAACATGTGCGCGTGATAGCTCCGCCCCTTCTGTTACGTGCTCAAAGCTGCGGTCGTCGAGTGTGTGAAGTGTCCATCATTACACACTTCTGTTTACCGGCTGAATGAGTGCATCATCCGGGTAAATAAAGTGCATTATTGTTAGAGTTTTCAGTGTGAATGCACTACTTACACTATTTATACTAAAAATGGCCTAGAATAGTGCATACGTATGCGATTTGGGACGCAGCTGATGTTAACTTCGAGGACATCGCTGCTTTGACAGTTTACTCAACTCTCTTACGCTACTGACGGACTGAACCATACAGCGAAAGGAGGGGGGGGTGCAATTTGACAGTGACAGTTGTGACAGACACAAGGGGCAGATATAAGCCGTATTTTTATTCTTTTATTTCTAATAAATTGTTTACTTATAATTTAAAGATACATTCATAATTTATATAACTTTATAGTACTGTTATTAATCATAAAGCAGATCTCTGTGGGCCCCTAGAGTGCATGGGCCCTTAGAATCATCCTAACTTTCCCCCCCTTAGCGGCGCCCCTGCGTCCAACCTTGAGGCAGATGGGCTACAGCAGCAGAACACCACACCGGGTGCCACTCCTGTCAGCTAAGAACAGGAAACTGAGGCTACATTTTGGACAGACTCACCAAAATTGGACAGTAGAAGACTGGAAAAACCTTGCCTGATGTGACGAGTCTCGATTTCTGCTGCAACATTCGGATGGTCGGATCAGAATTTGGCATCAACAACATGAAAACATGGATCCATCCTGCCTTGTATCAATGGTTCAGGCTGGTGGTGTAATGGTGTGGGGGATTTTTTTTGGCAAGCTTTGGTCTCATTAGTACCAATTGAGCATTGTGTCAACGCCACAGCCTACCTTAGTGTTATATGACTAAAGTGTACCCATTTTCTGATGGCTACTTCCAGCAAGATAGCGCGTCATGTCATAAAGCGTGAATCATCTCAGACTGGTTTCTTAAACATGACAATGAGTTCACTGTACTCAAATGGCCTACACAGTCACTAGATCTCAATCCAATAGAGCACCTTTGGGATGTGTCAGAACGGGAGATTCGCATCATGGACGTGCTGCCGACAAATCTGCAGTAACTGTGTGATGCTTTGTCAATATGGACCAAAATCTCAGAGGAATATTTCCAGCGCCTTGTTAAATCTCTGCCACAAAGGATAAAGGCAGTTCTGAAAACAAAAGGGGGAACCTAATAAAGTAGTTATTGAGTGTAAAATGTAGCATAAGACACTTTAGCATATCATGATTCAAAACACTATAGTTTTTACTATAAATTACTATAGTGTTTTTCATATGGAAGAATGCAGGAAATATTTTCCACCTTGATATTGTAAATATGACAAAATGGATCACACTGGAGCTCAAGAACATTATGGCAATGCTCTTCATAAAGTCTTGAGCCTTCCCAAAAAGAGTCAGGCACTGGAAAAAAAAAATATTTATAATGTTTATTCATGATTTCAATATTGATTAAGATGTATTCCTTTACCATATTCAGATCTTTTTGAATGTCTGCTGATAAAGAAAGGAGTCATTCGTCAAACTAGACTCATGCTAACCAGCCCTTGAATCATTGCGTTTGTTTTATTTATTTTTTCCTATTCCTTATCTACCATTTCATCATATTCTCTTCATAGACGTTTGTTCTCTCATAGGGGTACACTATACAGATATGCTGCAAATTGAACGGAGTTACACAAAAAAAATCTGAATCTCATTTCCTCTTTTTTTTTTATAACAGAAGTGAAAGAGCGAGATAAACAGCGAGTTCTCCAGCAGATCCCTGAGCTTTTTACACCTGCAGGTGAGAATGCAGTCGAGAGACACGTGAATTGTACTCTAATATTACTTTCAGGTGCTTGCAAATAAACAAATAACTTGGTGTCAAAAGTTATCTGTATGTACTGTGTATTTGTCTGTTCTTAGCAGGTCTTTATTAAAGAGCTCATATTTTGGTTTTGGGGGTCTCCCAACAGCAAGCTGATATGCATGCAATCTCAAAAAACACTTTCATTGTCTTATAATCTGCATTTATTTTTACCAAATTACCCCAGCGACTCCTATATGAATCGTTCAGCGATTCATTTGTTCCAAAACCCCTCCTTAGCGTGATGCTAAACTGTGCTGATTGGACCGATGACCCAGTCTGTTGCGATTGGTCGACATCATTCAGCACGAGAGAATGCCCACCACGGCTTATCATTATTGATGTAGTCATAATGTATGCGTGAGCATATCTGCCAACACTCGTTTTTCCCGGGAGTCGCCCATATTTCCGTATTACACCGCACTCCCAGTATATTGCTCTATTCCTAACCATAAGTAAAAACAGCGACACACATGCAGTATTAATGCACACAGCGGCAAAAGCTGAACCATTATGAAACAGGACCGCCGCACGTGTGTAGGAGAGCTGATGTAGCCATAGCAACGACAAACAGCAGAGGAACACGAGTTCACAAACGCATTTTAATCAGTAAACAAAGTGGCACGCGTCACGTTTACTACGTGCTTTTAGACGCGATATGAGAATACAAGTTACCCAAAAACACAAGTGGTTACAAGTTACAGAACACAGTTAAATGCATCATTTACAAGCTAGAGAAAACAATGAGGCGACCATTTTAATCACACTTACACTTGTTGGATAGTAGGCCAGATTCACCGTCAGGCCACCGGGAAATGTAACGGTGCTCCCTTAGGCCAGTCCGCCCCTGCATACATCAATAGTCTTTTCTGATCCTTCCTTTAACAAAAGGTCGACGAATCCCCCGTTGTAAGCGTGTAGATTTCAGAAGCACTCCTCAGAGGCAACACAGCACAAGGCTGGACTAAAATGCTGAGGCATTTCTGCAGAAATAAACCTCAACCACTGTCTCTTCACAGTCTCATCTCTGGTTCATCTGCACACTTCCAATATCCAGCTGAGCACAGTGCGCTTCTCTGTGTTGCCAGAGGTAGCTGACTGATTCCAGCCCACACCCTATCCAAAAGGTTTTTACCTGCACAAACAAATTCAACCTTAGTAAACAGATGGTTATATCTGATTTATTTCCACAGATGAAGGAGGCCTGAAACCGTTTTCTGAATATCCAAACGCATGCATTTATTCCCGTGTTAACATGGCCATCAAAATCGGAATTGGGGCACATTTAGTTGGCAGTGTAAATGGGACCATAGACATCAGGCTTCAATGAGGACAAACATATGATTTGAAGTAATTCCTGCGATACATTCCAAGACTTCTGAAGCCATATAATAGTTTGAATTAATAAACGATATTAGTAGACAGCATTGGATTTTCATATAGTGAACTGCCAAATGGCATTCCCAGCCTCAGCATCAACAAACACCAGAGCTCGCTGTCTATATGCAAAGATCCCATTAAAATAAATTGGAATGCTAACAGCATATAGACTACCCTTGGAAAGGACAGACCTCCAAAGGTGAATGTTGAATAGTAGGTGGAATATTATAGAATGCAAATGGACCATTTTTCATTTTGCTGAATTTGTTTTGTCACTTATAGGAGAACTCGCAGAATTTAAACTAGTTCACACATAATCATGCCATAGGATTTGCAATTCCTGTTGCCTCCTTGAAATGTGGATCTGAATGAAGGTACTGAGCTAAAAGAAGTATAAAATAGTATAGTGTTTGATGAGTGAAGCTCTTAGTATGAAAGGACAGATGAGTTAATTCAATTCATGTTTATTTCTATAGCGCTTTTACAGTTTAGCTTGTGTCAAAGCAGCTTAAAATAGAAGTTCTAGTGAATTGAAAGTGTGTCAGTCCAGTTTTCAGAGATAAAGTTCAGTTTAGTTCAGTTCAGTGTGGTTTAAATTTCACTGCTGAAATGCCAAACGCTGAAGAGCAAATCCATCGATGCGCAGCTCTACAAGTACCAAACCAAGCAAGACAGTGGTCAATGAATAGTTCACTTTAATCTATTAAAATGTTCATAAAAAGTCACTTTTTCTAACATATTATGGTTAAAACTTGTAAGAAGAATTTCGAAAGCATAAATAAAAGTGGAGAAATAAAAACATGAATCATAACATACAGAAAACCACTAATTTATGAATGATTTTACAGTGCAGGTTTTAGCCTAGGATTATAGGACTCTCATTCATTCATTTTCTTTTCGGCTTAGTCCCTTTATTAATCCGGGGTCGCCACAGCGGAATGAACCGCCAACTTATCCAGCATTTGTTTTACGCAGCAGATGCCCTTCCAGCCACAACCCATCTCTGGGAAACATCCATACATTCTCATTCACACACATACACTACGGACAATTTTGCTTACCCAATTCACCTGTACCGCATGTCTTTGGACTGTGGGGGAAACCGGAGCACCCGGAGGAAACCCACGCAACCACGGGGAGAACATGCAAACTCCACACAGAAATGCCAACTGACCCAGCCGAGGCTCGAACCAGCGACCTTCTTGCTGTGAGGCGAACGTGCTACTCACTACGCCACCGTGGCGCCCATTATAGGACTCTTTTGTAAGGATTTAGCAAATTTGCCAAATTGTGGCTGAAATCCCACAGTGTGAGCAGGGCTTAAGAAATAATGGAACTTTTTCTGGTATGGTCTAAATCTGCAAACAACATTATTATGAATTAGCTTGAGGCTCTTGACCATGTGTTTTGTTATTAACTGAGATCAAGGGTCTGAAGTCTCACTGATAGGGGTCAAGCATATTTAATTTAAAATACATATTGTTAGCCTGTTGTAAGGCAGTTTATTTGAAAGGTAAAATAAATTACCACAGTTGTGTGGTTGTCAGATGTTTTCTTTTTAGAGCACAGTCTCATATGGGTTCGGTTTCTGATTTGTGTGTGTGTGTGTGTGTGTGTGTGTGATACATTTTTAGTTGTTGTTGTTGTTTTCTAGTCCAAATGTCTAAAAGTTCTTAAATCAAGAAGCTTATGGCAAAATGTTTTTGTCAAGACAAAACAGGTGAGAAACTACATTTTGCCAAACAATTTCTGAAAACTATACAATATGTTTTGCTTGTCTTAATTTAAGAATTTTTAGATATTTGGATTTTTAGATATGTGGGTTGCTGCAGATTTGTTGGCTGCTCATCCATGATGCGAATCTCACGTTCCACCACATCCCAAAGGTGCTCTATTGGATTGAGTTCTGGTGACTGTGGAAGCCATTTGAGTACAGTGAACTCATTGTCATGTTCAGGAAACCAGTCTGAGATGATTCACGCTTTATGACATGGTGAGTTATCCTGCTGGAAGTAGCCATCAGAAGATGGGTACACTGTGGTCTTAAAGAGATAGACATTGTCAGCAGCAATACAAAAATAGGTAGGCTGCGGCATTGACACAATGCTCAATAGGTACTAATGGGCCCTAAAAATAGCAAATGTTGCAGAAGAAATCGAGACTTTTCAGATCAGGCAACGTTTTTCCAATCTTCTATTTCAATTTTGGTCATTGTATGTGAATTGTAGCTTCAGTTTCCTGGTTTTAGCTGACAGGAGCGGCTCCCAGTGTGGTCTTCTGCTGCTGTAGCCCATCTGCCTCAAGGTTTGACGTGTTGTGCGTTCAGAAATGCTCTTCTGCAGACCTCAGGTTGTACCGAGTGGTTATTTGAGTTATTTGTTGCCTTTCTATCAGTTCGAACCAGTCTGACCATTCTCCTCTGGCATCAACAAGGCATTTACTCCCACAGAACTGTCGCTCACTGGATATTTTGTCTTTTTTGGAGCATTTTCTATAAACCCTAGAGATGGTTGTGCGTGAAAGTATTAAATACTTATGAATGGAAAATGTTGGGTGTTTTTAAAAACAAAGTAATTTCAGGACAAAAGTGACAACATATTTTTTTAGAAAATAAGCAAAATAATCTTATTTTACATTATTTCTGTAAACTATTGAGAAAATGCTTCCTGATTATTATATATTTTTTTAGATATTTGGCCAAAGCTAAACTTGAAATGCCTAAGAAAATAATATAGATAGATAGATAGATAGATAGATAGATAGATAGATAGATAGATA
>CAIGQQ010003715.1:738611-750677 GCA_903798035.1 Danio albolineatus
ATATATATATATATATATATATATATATATATATATAAAAGCATTGCCCATATATGACTCCTGACCACTGTGTCAAACATAATTGCCTTCATTAAAGGCTTTCTGTCATTGTCTTTTAACGTGCGCCAGTTTACAGTTGGATTTCTGTCAAAATAGCTCAATTTCTCAAAGCCATTCTTACAGACGTCTGAAACCAATTATTTCTGTTCGGATTCCAATTAGTATGAGCTTACAGCTGTTTATCTCAACGGACTTTTACGTCTTGGTGATTTGCTTCCATCTCCCTCCCTTTCTCTCTCTCTCTCCTTCTCTTTTCTATCGTGCGCAGGTGTTCAGTAAACCTAATAAGAGGCCATTCCTTAAAGCTTTTGTGCTCTGGAGTTCAAAACACAGCCAGCCTTTAAATTATCAGACCCGAAGCAAGCAGCTGACAGTGTTTATTCTCATCATTAGATGCCCCGCTCTGTTTTCAGAGCGTAGATGTGGTTTGTTTGCTTTCCTCTAGAGGGTTTTAGGAGGTTACGTGCTGTGACATCAGCGATTGCATCTACAGCTCACTGAGTGTTTGTGACTTCTAATTGTCTGTGCCTGCTCAAATTTATGATGGGATGTGGAACAACTCCAGGAGGACTTACTGTACGCAGTAAGTCAAGAGGACAGCGCAAATGAGGTCCCATTATGCTTTGTTTTGCAAGATTTAATGCAACTTGCTGGTGTCCTAATAATGTGTCTGTGAAGTTACGAAACATCTCAGGAATCATTTATTATGTTATGCTGTAAATGGCATCTTTTTTTGGAATGAAGCAAAAGCACTGCTGTGGTGTGGATAATTGCTGTTCCCTTTCAGAATAAGGCATACCTGTCAACATTGGGATGTGAATAAGGGATTCACATAATAAGGGATCCCCCCCCCTCAAAAAACAAAAACAAATTACTAAATATGTTCGTCTACAGCTGTTTTATTGTAAATAAACAGTGAAATAGTCAGTAATATGTTGTATTATTACTATTATTTATTAACGAAAAAATAAATATTAGCAGCAAATAAATTGGCATACAGTTATAAAGAAGTAGAACTAAGATATCAAATCTCCTTAATCTTTTCTTCACTGTTTAACTTAAACATTCTGATTAAAGAGCATCGAATGAATCTCATTTATTTGAATTTTTCGTTTCATTACATTAAATAACTTTAAAAATGCACACATCTAACGTTATAATGAAAGCATTCCACTGCTTTCCTAACTTTTTGTGCTTATTGAGGACAAAATTAGTTTGGAAAAAAAAAAAAAAACACCAGGATCTACATCTTTAGATGTTATTATTATTAATTATGTGTATATGTCTGTTCAAACACACACCCAAAACCCAAACTTTCGCTCAGCTTTAAATTGTGAGTAGAGAATTGGTTTGGGAAACAGCGTCTGTTTATCACTATGGAGCGCGTCAGCTGACGGTCACGCACCGATATACGACTGTTTTGAGGACTGCATAGGAGCGACGACACCTGTAATGAAAAGGAAAGGGATTCCCGCGGTTTTTATATTTATTTCAAAGTGTTTCATGCCTAAATAAAACGAAAACACAGAACTGACTCACATTTAAGAGCAAGGGGTGGCCTCTGGTGGTTCGGCGGTATGGGTTGCCTATAGGGAGGATAGTCTCTTTAATGTTTATTGCCACCCTTCAGAGAAAGACTGAAAATATGGGAGAAATATGGGAAAATACCTTTACGGGATGATAACGGGATGGAATTGTAAAATACGGGAGAATCCCGGGAAAAACGGGAGGGTTGACAGGTATGGAATAAGGTGGTACATTCTTACAGACAGTGGTGTAAAGTAACTAATTAACTAATACTCAAATTACAGTAATCAAGTAGTTTTTGTCAGGAATTGTACTTTACTGCAGTATCGGTACTTTTACTACACTACTTTCCTTCAACCTGCAGTCACTACTTATATTTTTTCTTGTCTGTGGGGAATAGAAAAATCAGTCCTGTGATTCCTGTCCAATCAAATCGCACATAGAAGGTAAATCGCATCATAATGAGCTACCACATGATATGGCGATTTATAATTTCAGCAAACTGTTTGGAAGCATTAAAAGTTTCCAAGAAGATGTCTCAAATCTTTCCACGTATTGACCCAGAGACTTTAGATGCATGTCACTGATAAGAAGATGACGGATGTTTAATGTATGATGACCGAAATGGCCTTAAACATGCAGCAGACAGTTGCAGCTCATCCAGAACCAGGAAATTAGAGCACATCACACCTGTCCTCAGGTCTTTACACTGGCTCCCAGTTACACTCAGAATAGAATTTAAAGTATTATTACTTGTTTATAAATCACTAAACAGCCTAGGACCGCAATACATTACAGATAAGCTTACTGAATACAAAACCAGCAGATCACTCAGATCTCAGATCTTAACGTTATACCAAACGTTCTGTTCATATAGCCCCGATCTTGTATGACCTCCATTGGCTCCCAGTTGCACACCGCATTGAATTCAAAATTCTCCTCCTTGCATTTAGATCCTTAAATGGCCTAGCCCTCTCTTATCTTTGCAACATGCTTGTCCCCTACATTCCTACTCGCTCATTACACTTCTCTGACTCTGGCCTTCTTGTTGTCCCTCGGTTTCGCCTCTCTTCAATGGGGGGCAGATCATTTAGTGTCACGCCCCATTCACACGAGGCTTCAGCGTCAACGCTTGA
The DNA here is from genome assembly GCA_903798035.1 of Danio albolineatus. Classification (NCBI taxonomy): domain Eukaryota; kingdom Metazoa; phylum Chordata; class Actinopteri; order Cypriniformes; family Danionidae; genus Danio; species Danio albolineatus. Next base: position 741,335 of record CAIGQQ010003715.1, read on the forward strand.
CAGAGGGCGTGTCTGAAGTTGGGGCTGACGCGATCTTCATAGCAGCGTCAGCCAATTAAATTAGTCAACAATCGGCTACTGTCTGAGCTGGTGTATTTGCCGCTTCTTGCTCTTATATGTGAGTCTGTTCTATGCTTTCATCTTATTTAGGCATGAACACACTTTGAAATAGTAATAATATGTTGATTGTAGCAAAATATTATATACACAAATGTAGATTTGTTAAAGTTCCTCCCTGTTTCAAAGCATCTAAAAATTATTTCAACATTTTATTTAAATCCATTAAACAGGTTAAAACTATAAAGCTCTCTAAACTTTTGTCAGCTTATATGGACTGACCCCCCTGAATGTACTTTCATTTGTATCATTTAAGGTTTTATTTACGTTATTATTATTATTATTATTATTACTATTATTATTATTATTATTACTATTAATATTATTATTATTATATTTTGCTTATTATATGCTGCTTGGATACATTGTTATGTATTTTTAACAATGGAAGTTATAAAAAACGAGAAAAATAAATAAATTAACCGGAAGCCCTGAGGCTGACTGACTGGAATTAAAACTCTGTGTGCTTATACCCCATTGTTATTTTTTTTTGTAAAAGGCAAATTAATAAAAAACATAATTAAAAAAAAAAACATAACAAACACACACACACACTTTAAAATAAATATTAAAATGACGTGATTCCCTCACTTTTTATTACAGGTGCCATCGCCCCATATAGTGGCACATGGCTGTCAGCTGACGCGCTCCATAGTGATAAATAGACGCTGTTTCCCAAACGGATTCTGTACACGCGATTTGAAGCGAAGCGAAAGTCTGGGGTTTGGGTGCGTGTTTGAACAGACATATACACATAATTAATAATAATATCGTATAAAGATGTCGATCTTGATTTTTTGTTTTTTTTGTTTGTTTATACAGTGAAGAAAAGATTATTGAGATTTGATAACCTGATTCTATTTCTTTATAATAGCAACTAAATTTAATAGGCTGAACTGTTTGCAAATTTATTGCTGCTAATGTATACTATTTATTTTTTCTTTTGTAAATAATAATAATAATAATAAAACATATTACTGACCGTTTAACTGTTTATTTACAATGAAACAGCTCCAGATAACTAGATTTAGTAATTTGGGGATTGTTGTGTCATTTATTATGGTGGGCATATCCCTTATTTTCACATCCCAATGTTGACAGGTATGAACCAGCGGCGTTCTTGCTGTGAGGCAACAGTGCTAATCACTGGGCCGCTGTGCCGCCCTATAAGAGAAGGGGAGGAGTTGGGGTGCAAGGGGGGATTCCCACAATCCCACCTTTTATAACCTGTTTTAACACATATTAATTCGTTTTTTAAGAATTTTTTTTACACATATTAATTTGTTTTTTTATAATTTATTTTATTTGTTTTATGTTTATTTTATTCCCGTTTATGTAAAGCACTTTGAATTGCCACTGTGTATGAAATGTTCTATATAAATACACTTGCCTTGAGATTAGCATTTTTAGCTAAAGCGCAAAAAAAGGTGGAAGACATAAACTCTGATATCGTCAACGTTTAGGTAAATCATAATACAACGACCCCTTTAAGTCAAAAATAAATTATTGCCACATTTTTGTCCTAACACAAAGGATCGTACAGCAAAAAAAGTAACCTCCCTTTCCACCCCTTTCTGATCTAACATGTTGTTTGAAGATCTCGTTTCACAGAAGCCATTATAGTTAAAAGTTAAACCTATTTTCTCCAGTCTCTGAAGGCATTTGAAGTTGACATCAAACAGCGTCGCAACTGTTTTTGACTTCAATGATGTGACATATTTCCAGTGAAAGAGGAAATTCAACAAATAACTATAGAGCGGGACTTGAATTATTTATCTAGCAAGATATGATTGCATGGTGAAACACTTCAATATGACAAATGGCTGGAAGAAAGATGTTTGACAAGATGAAGAATTGGTGACATCAGCCTGAAAGGAAAGCTGCTTCAGAAGCAGTAAAGGTAATTGCATTGTGGTAAGTGATTATGAAGAGAAACATTTCTAAGGAATGACACAAACGAATCATATTAAGCCAAGATCATTTAATTGATTCATATTTTTCAACAATCAGTTTCACTTGTAGTCAAAGGCCCCGTTTACACTGCCAGTTAAATGTGACACAGATCGGATCTGTTCTGTGATTGTGTAAACACAAAAAAACACACGCATGCATTCAGATATTCAGAGATCAGTTTCAGGCCTCCTGTATATGTGGAAATAAATCAGATATAAATTGGATATGTGACAATTCGACTGTCGTGTAAACAGGCAAATCGGATTTATTGAGACATTCTGTTTTGTACGTCATTAAACTTGCCACAATAAGGTTCTTTTCTGTGACATAGAAGGAAGAGCGTGTGTGGAGACGTCAACGTGAAAAACAACAATAACAGAGGAAACATGGAGGAGGAAAGCGGTCAGTGATCGACGGCAGAAGTTGCCTGCCTTCTTGCCCTGTGTGGAGATGAGTTAGTGGAGGACGCCATATATAAACCATAGGCGTAAGCTGCGATGACGGCCCTAAGAGGATTAGATCACTGGTGATTGTGACACCAATAAAGATGTTAAATGATGTTGTTATTTGGTAGTTTTTAAAACCTGACATTTATTTGGCAGGTATGGCAACCAAAATGCAACGTCTGATAGATGTCCTAGTGGTAACATCCACACAACATCAAGCTGTAACATCATTAGACACTAATATTTGGTTGTTTTTAGGTTGTGTTGGAAAGTGACCAAGTCCTGATGTCAACCAAATTTTCATTTCCACCCAAAACGCAGCGTGCCAAGACGTCGGGGCACGACGTCAATCTGACTTCATGTTGACATCCTGTGTTTGGTGGGTTTCAATCCAAAATAATAAATGCACTCTACCTTCAATGGATTGCATTTTGGGTGGAAATGAAAATTTGGTTGACATCAGATCTTGGTCACTTTCCAACACAACCTAAAAACAACCAAATATTAAAAAGCCCCTATTATGGATTTTTGAAAATGACCTTCCATGCGGTGTGTAACACAGCTCTAAGTGAAGTGAAATATCCAGCTGAGGCTTAAATCTGAAGGTGTACAGTGTTTAAAATTGTTGATTCATCTACAAAAGAGTCGACTCATATTTCTTTAAATGAATCGTTCTTATAACAAGTCTTTAGCCGTTTCGGCTTGACGTCAATACCCAGGAAAATTGGAACCCCGGCATCCTCCGATAGACAGGAAGAAAAAGTGGAAGACGACAAACACTGTAGTGTATTCCGGTTAAATCATGTCACGTGGACACTGTGCTCTGAAGCCCCAGCCTTGTACTATGTTCCCTCTGAGGAGTGCTTCTGAAATCTACACGCTTACACCGGGGGATTTGTCGTTTGTTAAAGAAAGGATCAGAAAAGACTATTGATGTATGCAGGGGCGGACTGGCCATGGGGAGCACCGGGACATTTCCCGGTGGCCTAACGGCCGATCTGACCTGCCACCGTGAATCTGGCCTGCACTCTCCATCTAACCCCTCATTCTTCCTCCATTTCAATGTAAGTGCAATTAAAACGGTTGCCTCGTTGTTTTCTCTAGCTTACAAATTATGAATTTAATTGTGTTTTGTTACTTGTAACCACTTGCAGTTTATCTGGTAAACTCCTTATATTCTCATAAAGCCACATTGTAAATGCGACACGTGCCGCTTTGTTTACGGATTAAAATGCGTTTGTGAGCTCGTGTTCCTCTGCTCTTTGTCGTTGCTATGGCTACATCAGCTCTCCTACACACATGTGGCGGTCCTGTTTCATAATGGTTCAGCTTTTGCCGCTATTTGCATCAATACTGAATGTGTGTCACTGTTTTTACTTATGGTTAAGAATAGAGTAATATGCTGGGAGATCGGGGAGGTTGAGTTCGGGGTTGAGATGTCTGAATAACAATATTGAGAACCGGGTACTGTGATGTTACTAACTAATGTCAAGCGTGTTTTGGGCGCTGCGATCGGATGTCTATACCAATGTTGGTGACCAGGGGGTTTCACAGACCTTACCAAAATGCTGAGGACCGTGGGGGGGTTCCAGGAGAAATAACAAATCGCGAGGGTGCCGTTAGATGGGTCTGAAATAAGGGCTACTCCTGGGAAAAACGGAAGTGTTGACAGGTATGCTCACGCACTCACTATGCCGTGGTGGGCATTTTCTCGCGCTGAGCGCTGTCGACCAATCGCAACAGGCTGGGTCATCGGTCCAATCAGCACAGATTAGCATCGCGCTAAGGAGTAGTTTGGGAACAAATGAATCACTGAACGATTCATACAGGAGTCGCTGGGATAATGAGGTAAAAATAAGTGCATATTATAAGACAATGAATGTGTTTTTTGTCCTTGCATGCAGATCAGCCTGCTGTTGGAGACCCCCAAAACCAAAATATGACCCTTTTTAATGTATAATAGGGGCTCTTTAATACATAAATAAATTCTAAATAAGCTTGAATTGTAATGTCATCTGATGTTTTATTATTTCTCCAAAACTCGCGTTTCATTGGAGTCAGCATGCTTAGGGAAGTACAAAAAAGGCTGTGCATGTTACCAACATCATTCCTCATAGATTTCCCCAAAGTTCACTTAATTTAGCCCATGTTGTCTTTATCATCTATCATACACTAAGCAATTTTCTCCATGCACCAACAAACAAAGAAAATAAAAAATGTGATGACCCAGATTTCTTAAGCTGCATTAAAGGTCACCAAAATCCATCAAATCTCAATATTTCTATATTATGAATTTTCTATCAGTATTCCATTCGTAACCTCTGCGACCACATTCGTTGGATGACATTTTCGAATTAAATGAGTACAAAAACATAAGCATAAAGTCCCGTCAAACAAATTGAACGTTCTTTGCACTGAACCTCAGGATTGAACAAAGTGTGTGTGATCTGTTCAGATTCTGATTATCTTATATAAGAGACGGTAACGTGTTATTTACTGTCAGTGATGCTGTCTCTGACAAATTGTTTTATTATTATTTTTTATGATTGCAAAAGGAAACTGAATCAAAGGACATGCGTTCAAAGATTATGATTTCAAAGGGACTACATCTTGCAGCCGAATAAACGACAAAGGGGTCTATTTTAATGATCTAGACGCAAAGTCTAAAGCACATGTTGCAAAGCATTAAGGGTGTGTTCGAATCTTACTTGCTATTTTAAGGATGGCAGTACATGGTCTAACAAGGTTGTGCTTATTCTCTTGATGAATCATGGGTGTGTTTTGAGAATAAACCAATCAGAGTCTCATTCTCTTTAAGAGTCAGTTGTTATTTGTGTTATTTGTGACAGTCATTTGCTATTTACATGGTGGACTTTGTAAGCAGAAAAACTGAACGTTTCACTAGCGAGAAAACAGTTAAACAGAGCATCTGCAGCTTGAGGATGAAGAACGATCCTCCTCCAATCTGCCGCTTTATTTTCTCTTTCTATTACTCTCTTTCATGGATAAGGGAACGATATTGTATGCAGTCCACTGAGGACATGCATTAGCCTACATATTAAATTTTGTTTATTAAGTGCAAAGATTGATTTCAAAACCTTTTCTAAATACAGCAAACAAATAAATTAAATAATTAATTAATTAATTAATTAATGAAACAAAAAATTATAAATAAATAAATAAAATACACAGTATATATATATCATATATATATACATATATTTATATATCCCAGGACAGCATGCCAAATACGCTTTATAATCAATCATCAGCTAAGTGTGAACTCTTGAAAAAAGATTCATTCATCTCGATGAACAAGACTCAAAGATCCGAGTCAGTAAAATGATCTGAACTTCCTATTACTAATAAAAATAGGTAGATGTAAATGTAGCTAATGACATGTTATAAGTGGGCTTATCGGTAAAACAACCTGATATTGGGGTTTGGTTATAACAGTATATCTCTATTTTTAACAGCCAAACCCCCAAAAAATCTGATCTTGTATTGTTACTTCAACACTTGATGTTTACATTCACTCATTTTAACTGAAAAGCTTCATATTTTAGAGTCCCATGTCTATTTTTAAACTGTAATTAGATCTTACGCATAGCTTATCTGACGGAATTATGAGTCATTTTCCAAAATGTGGCCCATTTAGGCTGATTTCACCCTATTATCTAGTGACCTTTCCATAAACCGCATGGTGCTAGATTTAGTCTTTTACACATTTTTTTGTCCTCAAAATGAGACCAAAAGAGTATTTTCAGCATTGCAAATTTGTTAAATAGATTTGTTTTCATCAACATGACAGCAGTCGAAGGTTATGCGCTCACGTTTTACCCTCAGGTTTAACCTTTTAGCAGGTCAGAGTTTTATTTCAGCATCTTCTGCCCTTGCCGTTGATGAATCTCGAGTTAGATTTCGAGCTGGTGTCTATGAATTTTGTCTCTGTTGATCTACATGTGCTGGTGTTTTTGTTTTTTTAGAAGGTCTAGTACAGCAACAAGACATGAAGATGAGCTTTTATTTTACATTTTTATAATAGTTTAATGGATTTCCATTTGTTAAAAGGACAGCGCAAGTATAGTTTGAGAGCTTGCATTCGCTTCTCGTTCTTAACATGGAAGATAAACCACCAAAGTATCATAAACTTAATAAATGAAGCAAGACTCATGGTCCTCTTGGTGCATTACAATGCAATTTGCGTAACTCTACTTCACCAACTGATTTTGTTTCTCCCTCAAGGCATTTTTTTATGGTGCTCTCAGATGTTCTGTACAATCGCACATGATCAAAGTTGAATGGATTAAAAACCAAATGATTACTGCAAGTTCGTTCAAAATATATACAGCATGTCACAAAAGTGAGTACACCCCTCCAATTTCTGCAAATATTTATTTATATCTTTTCATTGGACAACACTGCAGAAATGACTCTTTGACACAATGAAAAGGAGTCATTGTAAAGTTTGTTTAGCAGTGTAAATTTAGTGTCCCCTCAAAATAACTAAAAATACAGCCAATAATAGCTGAAACCCTGGCAACAAAAGTGAGTACACCCCTTAGAATGTTTTTTTAAAGTTAATATTTTGTGTGGCCACCATCGTTTTCCAGCACGGCTTTAATTCTCTTGGACATGGAGTTGACCAGAGCTTCACAGGTTGCCACTGGAATCCTCTTCCACTCCTCTATCACAACATCACCAAGGTGGTGGACGTTTGACACCTTGTGCTCCTCCACCTTCCTTTTCAGGATGCCCCAGAGGTGTTTTAAAGGGTTTAGGTCTGGAAACATGCTTGGCCAGCCCATCACCTTTACCCTGAGCCCCTTTAGCAGGCCAGTGAGGTGTATTTGGGGTCATTATCATCCTGAAACACTGCTTTATGGCCCAGTTTCCGGAAGAAGGGGATAATGCTCTAATATGTCACCGTACTTGTCAGAATTCATGTTTCCCTCATTGAATTGTAGCTTCCCAATGCCAGCAGCACTCATGCAGTCCAACATCATGACACTCCCACTACCATGTTTAGCTGTAGACAAGACACACTTGTCTTTGTACTCCTCACCTGGTTGCCACCACACACGCTTGACAACATCTGAACCAAATAGTTTTATCTTGATCTCATCATACCACAGTACATGGTACCAGTAATCCTGGTCCTTAGTTTGAAGGTCTGCGGCAAATTGTTTGCGAGCTTTCTTGTGCATCGTCTTTAGAAGAGGCTTCCTTCGTGGACAACCATGCAGACCAACTTGGTGCAGTGTGCGGCGTACGGTCTGAGCACTGACAGGCTGACCTCCCATCCCTTCAATACCTGAAGCAATGCTGGAAGCACTTATCCATCTGTTTTTCAAAGACAATCTTTGGATGTGACACTCAAAACATGCACTCAGCTTCCTTGGCTGACCATGGTGAGGTCTGTTCTGAGAAGAACCTGTGCTTTTAAAGCATTGAATGGCCTTGGCCACTGTGCTGCAGCACAGTTTCAGAGTGTTGCTATCTTCTTATAGCCTATGCCATCTTTATGCAAAGCAAACGTGTTTTTTCAGGTCTTCTGAGAGTTGTTTGTCATGAGATGCCATGTTGAACTTTCAGTGGCCAGGTTGAGAGAGAGGAAAAGCTTTTATACCAAATTTAACTCACCTTCTATCTGGAAACACCTGAGACAGTGTAAAACGAACGAGCCACATGACACAGGGGAAGGAAAATGACTAATTGTGCTCAATTTGTACATTTTCACTAAGGGGTGTACTCACTTTTGTTGCCAGGGGTTCAGCTATTATTGGCTGTATTTTTAGTTATTTTGAGGGGACACTAAATTTACACTGCTAAACAAACTTTACACTGACTCCTTTTCATTGTGTCAAAGAGTAATTTCTGCAGTGTTGTCCTATGAAAAGATATAAATAAATATTTGCAGAAATTGGAGGGGTGTACTCACTTTTGTGACATACTGTATATAAAAAAACAGCTCAATACATTCATCTTAAAATACCAACAACAAAAAACAACACTAATCCAAGAATCTCATGCTTTATAAAACAACAATTATACTTGTGTTTAATATACCGCAACATTCATCATATATATGTTTATCGTATATAATACCTGACAAAAGTCTTATCATTGATCCCAGTTCTAAGAGCAACAAATAATAGCTTGACTTCTAGTTGATCATTTGGAAAAGTGGCAGAAGGTGGATTTTTCCCATGAGTCATCTGTTGAACTGCATCCCAATCATCACAAATACTGCAGAAGGCCTACTGGAACCTGCATGGACCATGGATTCTCACAGAAATCAGTGCATGGCAACATCATCAGCCTGAGGTATCGAGACATTTGTGCTGCCCATTACATTATAAACCACAGGAGAGGGCAAATTCTCCAGCAGGATAGCACTCCTCATGCTTCAGCCTACACATCAAAGTTCCTTAAAGCAAAGAAGGTCAAGGTGCTCCAGGATTGGCCAGCCAAGTCACCAGACATGAACATTATTGAGCATGTCTGGGGAAAGATGAAGGACGGGCATTGAAGATGGATACAAAGAACCTTGATGAACTCAGGGAGTCCTGCAAGAACGCTTTCTCTGCCATTCCAGGTGACTTTATTAATAAGTTATTTGAGTCATTGCAGAGATGTGTGGATGCAGTCCTCCAAGCTCATGGGAGTCATACACAATATGAATTATTTTTCCACTGCAGCATGACTTTATATTTTATACTGTACATTATTTGTGTTTAGCGACAAGACCTTTGTCTAGGCAAAGTCAGACCTTACTGTTGTAAAGCTGGTTTTTTTTAACTACAGCGGTTCTGAACTGTAGTTCT
>CAIGQQ010003715.1:761114-791379 GCA_903798035.1 Danio albolineatus
GGCTCAAAAACCAGGTAAAGCAGCGTCAAATTGTGGTAAAGGCATGCAGCTTTAATGTGCATTCTCTTCTAGTTCACTTTTGAAAACACTATCGGTTCAGTTTATGGAAGAGGGGGAGGGAGGGGCAGTGATTGGGAGGGTCCAGGGATGGGCAACTCTGTCCCCGGAGGGCCGGTGTCCTACAAAGTCTAGCTCCAACCCTAACCAAACACACCATAGCTTTCAAGTAATCTTGAAGTGTTATGTGTTGGAGCAAAACTTTGCAGGACACCAACCCTCCAGGGCCGAGTTGTTCATCTCTGGTCCAGGGGTACTGCTATCCATTTAAGGCCCTATGAAAAAATGACTGAGGTTTGGCACCCTGCTAAGACTGTTAATCTAATAAAGCAGGTCTCTGGCGTCCTCCAAAGTACATGTGCCCTTAGAATTGTCCTAACTTACTACCGCTAATTGGCGGGAACACTTCCCAAAAGACATTATAATTTGAATGGCATCTGCTCTTATGTTAGTCTGTTTTTTATTATTCCCGAGGTTTCCATAATCCTGGACCAGGCCGTATCCTGAGCAGCTGATGTGGTGGTCATGGAGGAGTGAAGAGCATGAGACCGATCCCTGTAAGACCTCAGTGACAGACGAGTCCTCGCATTGTTCCTGAAGGGCCAGCCTGTTCACCAGCCGGTGACCTCACCTGCGGTTTCTGAAAACTGGACTGACACTGTTTAAATTTACTATGATCCATGTGAAGCTGCTTTGACACAATCTACATTGTAAAAGCACTATACAAATAAAGATGAATTGAATTGAATAGAGGTACTGCTATCCATTTTAGGCTCTATGAAAAAATGACTGAGGTTTGCCACCCTGCTAGGACTGTTAATCAAATAAAGCAGGTCTCTGGGGTCCTCCAAAGTGCATGTACTCTTAGAATTGTCCTAACTTACTACCGCTAATTGGCACCCCTGGGTGGGTCAGTCAATAGAAAGCTGATATATACACACAACAAGCCAACCTGCTTCTCTCATGGACACACTCAAGAAGAATGTTGAGATACACAGAAATGCACAAAGTGGCCTGTGGTGGATTTTATGAGAAATGGAACCAATGAGAAATTCTGCCCCAGTAACGTATTTGAGATTGTCAAAACTGTACACGCCAGCCTCTACTGAAAACAACAACTGCAAGCAGATGTAGCACATATTTTGCAATTCTCAAACATGTAGCACCTATGTAACTTGTTCTCGTTCATAAAATAGATCAACGCTACTCCTAGATGTTTATTCTCTTATCTGGAAAATTCCTAAACTCTGGAGCAGCCTTCCTAGCACAGTTCGGGAAGCAGACACACTCTGTCAGTTTAAAACTAGATTAAAGACACATCTCTTTGCATTAGCATACACATAAAACACAAATGCTTTGGAATCCAAATCCTCTAAAGGATTGTTAGTCTGCATTATTTAGGGCAACCGGAGCCGGGAACACTTCCCAAAAGACATTATAATTTGAATGGCATCTGCGCTCATGTTAGTCTGTTTTATTATTCCCGAGGTTTCCATAATCCTGGACCAGGCCGTATCCTGAGCAGCTGCTGTGGTGGTCATGGAGGAGTGAAGAGCATGAGACGATCCCTGTAAGACCTCAGTGACAGATGAGTCCTCGCATTGTTCCTTAAGGGCCAGCCGGTGACCCACTTGCGGTTTCTCCGTGATGGACGTCCAGCGTTCTCCAGCCTCCGACGCCTAGACTGCAGCTCTGCACAAGACGTCTGGCCATAGGAGAAATGGCCATGCCCAACTAAGCCTGGTTTCTCTCAAGGTTTTTTAATTCTTCACTTTCGCCAATTGATGAAGTATTTTCCTCGCCGCTGTCGCCACTGGCTTGCATGGTTCGGGACTTGTAGAGCTGCCCATTGATGGATTACTCTTCAGTGTTTGGACTCTCAGCAGTGAATATTAAACCACGCTGAACTGAACTAAACTGAACTTCAACACTGAAAACTGGACTGACACTGTTTCAATTTTTTATAATGCATGTGAAGCTGCTTTGACACAATCTACATTGTAAAAGCGCTATACAAATAAAGATGAATTGAATTGAATTGAATGAAACTATTCTTCTCTCACATTCTCCATGGATGTTGTATTCAGGGGATTCATACCAGCATTGCAACACATATCTGTATTAACCCATACCTCACGTTCAGCGGTGCATGTGTGTTGGAAAGGAACAGAAATCAACATTATTTTTGCCCCCAAACAAAGAATGAAAAAGTACTTTCAGGACATATTTCAGGGCCTTAAGGAGCCCTCAGCCTCTTTTATTTCCTCCAGAGCAGGAAAGCCTTCACCTTTTATGTCTTGTTTGTGTTTAGAGGATCTATGTGCTGCGCTCAGGCCGGTGGCATAAATCCTCTCATCTGTCACATTGGATAATAGATGCTATCACCCTCTCCTATTAGGCGCATGGAATGGCTTCGCCTCTAGGTAAGGGTCCACTCCACTAGGAGTGTGGCATCTTGTAAAGCTCTTAAAAGGACGCACCTTAGCATGATGCATGTGGGTGATTCTAGTATTGCGGAGACATTTTTCATCTCCAATATAAATTCGTATTCTGTTATTTTTCAAATACAAAACTTCTATTAAATTGTTTTGTATAATAACCCAAATTATAGTGTCATCTCTAAATAAATAATATTTGTATGTGTATTTGGGGACATTTCTTGTTCTTAAGACTCCCACTATACCTATTTTTGATACCTCCAGAATCTTCATTTATTTTATTTTCAGCTTAGTTCCTTATTTATCATGGGTCGCCACAGCGGAATGAACTGCCAACTATTCCAGCATATGTTTTATGCAGCGGATGCCCTTTCAGCTGCATCCCATTACTAGGAAACCTCCATCTCATATTCACACACTACAGCCATAGAAATGCTCAATCCAGCAACCTTCTTGCTGTGAGGCGACAACGCTAACCACTAAACTAATATTTTACATTAATAATGAATTTAGATTGCTGTAAATGATACATGGTCGTATGTCATTCCAGTTGCCCATACATTTCCAAAACAAAGACAAGGATAGTCATTAAAACTATGCTAAAAGAGTTAGCCACTTACAGATTCCATCACAGCGCTGTACTTTTATAAAAGTTTGCTTTATACGCTTTTAAAGTCGAACACTGCCACGTTCTTTCATCTGTTCCAGCCACACATGCTTAGATTTCACAGCATTCTGAGAAAAATGGCCTATTTTTTGCCATTCTGGGGTCTCGTCAGGGGGCAGCAGGTCTCAGGCGTATAGTTTCTTGATCACACGGCTCATTTCATGCTACTTGATACATGTTTCTGCTAAAGAAGCACTGGTTTTCTTGAAGGTGTGTAGCACCGGTGTTCCAGCTGTAATAAGTGCCTACCATCTTTTTTTTTTTTCCTTTCTTTTCAAGGAGACAAAAACACAGATGCTTGTTTTGAGGACCTGCCGTGCCATTAATGTGTGTTGCGGCTTCCGGTAATGAGATTTCAAAAGCTGGCAGACATCACACGAGGATATGTGACAATAGCTACGTTTCCGTTGACCAATTTTCATTCGCATTTTGGATGTGCGCATAAAAAAATGTCTGCGCATAACTAAGTAGGATAAACTTTTTATTGGATAAGAAAAGATGCGCATAAACTGCGATGGAAACACTTCTACCGCATAAATTCCAGTGTGAGCATTAAAAAAAAGTCATGTGATTTTGTTATAAGAGATCATGTGATGATGATAATATGTGTGAATAGACAAACCTGCGGCTGAGCACATCGTAAAACATATGAAATGTTGTGTTGGCCATTCTAAAACGCCTTACCATTTCAGTAGTTGTTATTATATTATTAATGACCTCCAGAATCAAGAGCGTCTGTGCTCCGCGTCTGACACCTTCAAACGCCACCGCGCGTTCACTGCGTGTCAGGATCGCCTTCTGAGGCACAAGTCATTTATTAAATAAAGAAAGGATTGACGCAGCTTCTCCTACTGCAGCAAATGACGTTTTTACTATTGATATTTGGCGCCAGTTAATCAGGAAGTGACGATTTTGTCCGCTTCGACTCCTTGGATGGAAACGCTGCTTTATTTGCACGTCTTTTATGCCATAATCCAGTTTTGCGCAAGTTCATTCGCATTTTTCAATGGAAACATAGTCAATGCGACTCTCAGGGAAAACCCACGCGAACACAGGGAGAACATACAAACTCCGCACAGAGAATATCGACATGCTCAGCTGCCGTTTAAACCAACGACCCACTTGCTGTGGGGCAACAGTGCTAGCCACTGAGCCACCGTGTCGCCCGAACTTAGAATTGAGGAGGAGGCAGAAGGGATGGATTGGGGGGTTTCCAAAACGAAGATGAAAAATTAAGTTTAGGCTGGATATTCATATTAAAATTGGAATGATCTGATTGGCTAGTTAGTGATAGGGATCAGCTGTAGTCAATTATATCACGTGCTCCTCTCGAAATGACATTTTTACTGTCGATATTTGGCACCAGTTAATCAGGAAGTGACGATTTGTCCGCTTTGACTGGTTGGATGGAAACGCTGCTTTATTCGCACGTCTTTTATGCCATAATCCAGTTTTGCGCTTAAAGTTCATTCGCGTTTTTGGATGGAAACTTAGCCAATGCGACTATCATGTAAACAGGCCGATTGGATTTACTGAGACATTCCGTTTTGTACATCATTAAACTTTTTTTTTTTTTTATCTTTTTATTGTTTTTATCATAAATAGAACAAACTACGGTGGCCGGGAAGTGCAAGACAACATTACAAAGTGTGAAACACTTTTGCGAAGCTCGAGACAAATTTACATTTTGAAAAACATTTTTACCAATCATAACACACAATTACAGAGGAAAAACAGTTTTACCAAGGACAAAACAAGTTTACATTTTAGAAAACAAATTAACAAGACGCGAAACACTTTTACCAGTCCCGAAACAAATTTACAAAGACAGATTCTTTACGGAAAAAGAATGTACCAAACACCGGAAGTGACGCGGCGAAGGGCGTTGTTGTTGTCGTCGCTGGTGGTGAGCGCGGTAAATTCGTGTTGTGGAGTAAATGGCGTAAATAAAGTTTATGGTGACCGAACATGGACTGCGGCTGAGGGATGTTTTGTGGCAAACACATGAGCAGCTTGACGCGGTTTTGCTTCACGTGTGGTCGGTATTTGGAGTTTCTAAAAGACGCGGACCAGATGTAAATTACGTTTTTACTGTCGATATTTGGCACCAGTTAATCAGGAAGTGACGATTTGTCCGATTTGACTGGTTGGATGGAAACGCTGCTTTATTCCCACGTCTTTTATGCCATAATCCAGTTTTGCGCATAAAGTTCATTCGCATTTTTGGATGGAAACATAGCCAATGCGACTATCATGTAAACAGGCCGATCGGATTTACTGAGACATTCCGTTTTGTACATCATTAAACTTTTTTTTTTTCATTTATCTTTTTATTGTTTTTATCACGAATAGAACAAACTACGGTGGCCGGGAAGTGCAAAACAACATTACAAAGTGTGAAACACTTTTGCGAAGCTCGAGACAAATTTACATTTTGGAAAACATTTTTATCTATCATAAGACACAATTACAGAGGAAAAACGATTTTACCAAGGACTAAACAAGTTTACATTTTAGAAAACAAATTAACAAGACGCTAAACACTTTTACCAGTCCCGAAACAAATTTACAAAGACAGATTCTTTACGGAAAAGGAATGTACCAAACACCGGAAGTGACGCGGCGAAGGGTGTTGTTGTTGTCGCTGGTGGTGAGCGCGGTAAATTCGTGTTGTGGAGTAAATGGTGTAAATAAAGTTTATGGTGACCGAACATGGACTGCGGCTGAGGGATGTTTTGTGGCAAACACATGAGCAGCTTGACGCGGTTTTGCTTTACGTGTGGTCGGTGTTTGGAGTTTCTAAAAGACGCGGACCAGACGTAAACACAAGACGTACTGCATCAATGTGTTCAATATTTTAACGAGGGCGCCTCGTACGCTGTATATGTGGACATGATGTCAAGTCTACACGTTGTAAACGTCTGCTTGAGGACTCTTAAAAGTAAACTGAATGAATAATAAATTACTTTTATTATAATTTCAGTGATCTGCTTGAGGTACAGGTCCGTTTATTTTTATGCTTTCGATGAAGTAGCATTCGAGCTCTTTAGACCATGCGCCTGACGTTTCTCCATGTTTCATGGTAATGTCTTTAAGTAAATAAACATTTAGGCCTAGTTAATTCTTCAATTAATATTTATGGACAATAATTGAGACGTAAAATTAGATAGTAAAATACAACGAAAATGTAAATGAAAACGTAAATAAAAAATCTTATTGGGTAACCGTCTTAGTCACTTTAAAATATCAAACACTGTACATCTCTCTATTTCTAGGCCAAAACACTGCTTTAGATATGTATTTATTTAGGTCTATTTGTATGTTTGTTTGTACCTACTTTCATTTTAGTTGTCGTTTATTTTAGTGGTCTTTTATTTCTTTAATTTGACTTTTTCCAAAATGAATCTTCATTTCATTAACACGTTTACAATAATAATAAAGCTAATAACAAGTTTTAAACGATTAATGAAGCAATTACCATGTTTTGTCCTATTATTTCATCTTCATAAGTAGCGGGGTATTTACAGCTACTGTATATTTCTGTCCGTTCGCATCCCGTCCCCTTGTGCCCCCTGGCGGCAAAGTCGCAAACTGCGGCCATACCTTAAAACACGTTCTCCCGCGGCGGTGTTAAAAGGCGCGGCG
The DNA here is from genome assembly GCA_903798035.1 of Danio albolineatus. Taxonomy (NCBI): domain Eukaryota; kingdom Metazoa; phylum Chordata; class Actinopteri; order Cypriniformes; family Danionidae; genus Danio; species Danio albolineatus. The sequence goes on from CAIGQQ010003715.1 coordinate 767,922, forward strand.
GTAATGTCCATATTTAAGTAGTACCTTCTGTAGGCAACAAATCAGAATTGGGCATCGAGACCTGACAATGTAAACGGGGCCTTTGACTCTTTAAATTGAAACAGTCCTTTATTCACAAATGTACTATTTTGTGCATAAATCGAACATCTCTTTGTCAATCTGTTAAACAATCCGGAAACAATCATGTTAAACACGACCAGAATTACTCTTTCATCACAACCCCCAGAATCAATCTCACAATTTCTAAGTCTAAAGGCAGCTGCTTCAACATTAACCTCCATCCCATATGGTCGGTCAGCTTGGCTTTAATTGCGCACATAGCCATGTTGGCTAAACGTTGCTTTACGCTGAGTCCAACATATGGTCCTGCTGTGATTAAAAAACGACAACACAAATCATTAATATTCCTCAGTAGTGAAGCACGACTAGTTGTGTTGAAAGAGACAGATTGGAATTATAGAGCTGATGTTGATGCGTTGGTAGCAATATGTGGTTTCAGAGTTGCTACTACACCATAGACTGCTATACAAAATACACTGTATAAATGCTGGGTTCCATGCAATCTTTGCATGTTGTCCCAGCGCAAATCGATTAAGTTAGCTTAACGGTAATTAAAATATTAAGTTGACTGAACATAAAACAATTAAGTTGTCCTAAAAAAACAAAAGAGTTGTGCAGATTCAGCTCATTTCGAGTCGTTTGAGTGTAGATATAAGCTACTACACATGATTTATTTGTTTGTTTATTCATTCATTCATTCCTTTGGCTTAGTCTCTATTTCAAAGGTCACCACAGCGGAAGGAACCACCAACTATGAAAGCAAATGTTTTACGGAGAGAATGCCCTTCCAGCTGAAACCCAGTACTGGGAAACACCCACACACTCTCACGTTCACACCCACACTCATTCACCAAGGCCATTTTAGCTTATTCAATTCACCAACAGTGCATGTCTTTGGACTGGGGGAAACCGGAGCACCCAGAGGAAACCCACGCCAACACAAGTCCCTAACTCAAACCAGTGACCTTCTTGCTGTGAGACGACGGTGCTTACCACTGAGCCACCGTGCTGCCTTTGTTTAGAAACACTTTATTTTCTATAGTGTTTAAGGCATTGTAGATATAAATAGCTGTAGCAGTACCTTTGTGTAATTACAAGCATCAATATAATTATACAATAAGTGCGTTTGGTTCGCTAGTAATACTGTGTAATTACTTAGCTGATTACAGAGGCAATTGAACTGTAATGTACAGTACTTATTGCATCACTGAGAAAGAGAGAGCGTGTGTATGTGTGTGTGTACTGGTTTTGCTGGTTTACAAGGACAGCCATGGGATGACATGGGTATAACCTACAGCAGTTGTACTCTATTACTGTACTACTGTAGTTTATGAGGACATGCCTGATGTCCTTGTAATTCAAAATGGTTCAAAGTCATACTTAACTGTATCTTTTGACATTCTGATGTTGAGTTTTGGGATTGAAGTAGAGCCATATAATGGTCAGGTTTTACTGTATTAAATACATTATGCCTATGGAAAGTGCCTGTAAACCACAAATACCAATGTGTGTGCGTGTGTGTAGAAGTTCAGACAGAATGTGAAGTGTTATTTGGAAACTATTTATATCCATAATACGATGAAATTCAACGTAAAATAGGATATTCAACAAGAAGAGGCACTTCTATCTTTCCTCATTTGACATTTATCCTTCAGGGATTTGCGAATTTGAGCACACGCACATTGGATTTAGCATGTTTATGCAAATATTTAATTTTGTGCTAAATTCATTTATTTTCTCTGGCTTAGTCCCTTTATTCAACAGGGGTCACCACAGTGGAATGAACCGCCAACTTGTCCAGCATATGTTTTACTCAGCGATGCCCTTCCAGTCGCAAACCAGTGCTGGGAAACACCCATACATACTCATTCACATATGGATAATTTAGTTTATTCAATTCATTTATAGCGCATGTCTTTGGACTGCGGGAGAAACCGGAGCACCTGAAGGAAACCCACGTGTACACGGGGAGAACAGGCAAACTCCACACAGAAATGCCAACTGACCCAGTCAAGACTCAAACCTTGCTGTGAGACGACTGTGCTAACTACTGAGCCAGCGTGTAGCCCTTTGTGCTAAATGGTTCAGTATATATCTAACTAACACTGAAATATGATATCAAAAAATACACAAATTAGAAGAGTACAACAACCCAGAAGGGACGTGGTGGTGGGGAAAAAAACTGGTAACACTTTATTTCGATGGTCCATTTGAGTATTAGTAGACATTCAACAGACATTTAACTGACATTTAACTTTGCAAGTACATGTCAATTTACACTAACCCTAATCCCAACCCCAACCTTACAGTCTACTTATAATCTAATGAAAATTAGTTACAATGTGACTTAAAGGGCAGATATTTGACCCCTTTTTTATATTTAATATAAGTCTTTTGTGTCAGCAGAATTTGTCTGTAAAGTTTCAGCTCAAAATACCCATCAGATTATTAATTATAGCTGTCTAAAGTCCTAATATTGTAGCTCTAAACACCTTTTTGCTGTTTTTGGTACTGGGCCTTTAAGGATAGTCCTCCCCGCCCACCGTTCCCATCAGCGTGCCTCAATCTCCGCCCTCGGCTGCGTCAGACAGACAGACGCAACAGGAACAGATGTAAAGGAAGCAGATCTCACTACGTTTGTGAGAAATACTACAGTACGAACGTTACCAATGACTGTTTGATGTGTTTGTTGAGGAGTTGGAATGATGAGTCACACACAATGTAGTTACAAAGTTCGTTCACGCACGCAAGCACACACACACAAACACACACACACACATACAGACAGACAGCGCGCACGTTGAGCTTTGCACTGCTTTTGCAAGCAAACGTGAAAGGATACAGGTTAACATCCTCTGCTGTATGGATATCTGTTATGTTAATGTTAAAAATAAACCTGATTTAATGTCAACAAACCGAGATTAAATCTTTTTTTTTGCAGACACGCGGCTGTGGTGATGAAGTAAAGCTGAAGTGAATCGCTGTAGTTCATCACAAACATGCACTGTTTTAAACACGTGTTAAATTTGTGAAACTCACTCTTGATCACATTTGATGATGACTGATGATCACAGAGAGCTGAACAGATCTTTTACTCCCGGTTGCTTTGCCCACATCCTGTCTTGTTGATTTGATTATACGCGTTACTACGGAGACATGTTAATACGCAGCTGTCAATCAATTCGGTGGTCGGGGGGACCGCACTCCTACGTAAAGTTGCGGTCGGTCTCAAAACCGCTCTAATTGGTCCACCGTTTTCATGCTGTTACATTGAAAAAAAAGGACTGGGTGTGTTTATATCACCCCAAAATGACCGTCTATACACTATACCTACACATATGTCTGTCCAAACAGCTTAAAAAGTAGATTTTTAAAAATAGGGGCCCTTTAAATTCAACAAATGGACCATCAGAATAAAGTGTGACCAAAAAAACTGGGTGGGAGAAAAAAAAACTGGGATCCCTTTAAGGTATCTGTAGAAGAATTATCTTAGGCTGCACGTCTAAGGTTATTAAATTACTGTTACTTTATTTCCCTTTATTTAATTCAATCTAAGCACCTTTAGAAGAAATATAATAAGCAAATTTTGTGCATTCGCACTGTCTTCCTCCTGCTGACATGTGCGCTCATTTAAATAAGCAGTTTCCTGTAGTAGAAGTTTGGAGCAGTAATGAGCCGCTTTCTCTAGTTCCATCCACGCCTCGCCGGTCTTCCTTCACAACACACAAACCCTTAAAACCCTGCAATCTCCCAGACGCTGTCAGGAAATCATCAATACTTGTCACAGCGCGCTCCACCCATGCAAACCATAAAGAGTCTCGAAATCCTTCCTCCGACGGCAGGCGTTCTGGCACTGGTATTTTGGCTCATGAGTGGGATGAGTCCTCTATTGGAGAGCGTTCAGACAGCGTTCGCGAATCTCCCACTGAGTGTCTCCTCCATGATACACGTGCAGTCACTGGCAGCACTCTGCCCACAGCTGGACCGGTGGGAATTAAATAATCATGCAATGAAAAGCAAAAATGCATTCATCGTGAAGCCAAACTGACTGGTGGAATGACGAACGGTATTATCAGCCTTCAACGCAGTCCATTTCCTGTCATATTTTCCATCTCCTCTCTGTATTTGTGGTGACATTATTAATGGTGCTTGCAGGAATGCAACAAGAATATCGTGCTGTTTTACAATTCTTGAACATAGATTTAGCAGAACTATTTCCGGAACGAATTATTCCATAATTAATTATTAAAGTATAACATTAATTAAAACAAGGATATGCATTAATAAGACGTGGTCGTGGAAGCGAATTTGTAATTCGAATTATGCTCAGAGCTCCAGTTTAAAATAGGCTAACAAACAGTTAAACTATAGTATAACACACACAGCTGTCTAAATAAATAGGCTATAAAATACACAGTAGTGATGGGTCCTTCTTGAACGATTTGTTCATTTTAAACGAATCTTCAATATGACTCGGGAACGACGAGTCATCTCAGGGAGTGATTCGTTCATGCGCACATTTGTGCAGGTGGTTTCGTTCATTTTTTTCAAGTCTTTTGAGTCGTTCATCCTGTGCCGTTCATCAGCCAATCATATGTATTTAGAGCCGGAAAAGGTTTTGATTTGTTCATCTCTCGAGTCCTCCGGTTTGAGTCTGTTTGTTCATCACGTGAAAGACTGAAGCCAATCATTTGCATTAAGAGCCTGAAAAAGATTTGATTCGTTCATCTCTCGAGTCCTCGGGTTTGAGTCCGATCGTTCATCACGTGAAAGACTGAAGCCAATCATATGTATTTAGAACCGGTAAAGGATTTGATTCGTTCATCTCTCGAGTCCTCGGGTTTGAGTCATCACGTGAAAGGCAGAAGCCAATCATTTGCATTTAGAGCCGGAGATCCGTTCATCTCTCGAGTCCTTGACTGTGAGTCATCTGGCTTTACATACTGTCACGGCTAAACAAACGAACGACTCAAAAACTTGAAGACTTGAAAGGTGAACTAATCATGGCTCCTTTCAGCTCAGACTGTGTACATTAGTTAAGATTATATGTGACTGTCAGTGTGACGAGAACGAGCTGAGCAGACAAAAATATCTTCATAGACAAAAGACCAGGTAAACCATGAATGATTCTTTTTTTCTTCCTTATAGCATTATATTTATGACTTGTTTGTAGTGTGATCAACCTTTGGGCTAGTTGTAGATGTGTTTGGAAGCTACACCTAACATTTTAATAATATTTTTAGCAAATTGAACGAAACGAATGAAATGACTCAAAAAAAGATTTGTTCGTCTTTATGAACGAGGCCCAAAGATCGAACTTTCCATCACTAATACACAGTTGATGTAGGCCTATTAAAATAGTATTTAGAAATTGTACTGATAGAAAAAAAGCACAAGAAAAAACGCTTTGAAACAGAAACTCATTTTATCAAAGTGTTTTAAATTTAGGCAGCAAAAAATAGAGTTAGCCTACTAGAGAAATTTTATGAGTTGTATTGGTTTACCGGCGAGCGTGAGCAGAACGTTATGGTGCGGTTGATTTGGGCGGTTTGCACGACCTGCATGGAGGAATGTTTAGCGGAGCGTCACTCTCTCTGCTTTTGCTCATGTGACTCTGGCTGCTACAGTATATCAGTTCAGTGTGTTCACTGTGTTACATAACTGTCCCCTGCTGGTCATGTCTTTCTTGTGTTAGACCATGTTGTGCTTTGACACGCAGTACTGCAGTAAGATGCGGCACCACTTTCAATCACTCGCGCGTTCTCAGTAGCCATATCTGTATGTACTCTTTATGTAAAGGAGAAATGCATGCTATTTAAGACCTGCCTTAGAACAATTCCGCCAGGGTATATTTTTGTATTTTTACATGCTGTGCTGTCATTCTTTTGAGTATTTTCAAATGTCATATATCATTAAAATCCTTACATCCCCAAATTTAAGTTCATGTATGTCATAAATCCATATTAACTAGTTAAATTGCTTAAAAGTGCAATAAACCACAAAAACACATTTCTGGACATCGCGAAAGACGTCGCAGGAGGTCTGTTTTGTTGCCGTTTTTGTTTTCAAGAATCCAGGCCAATGTGTACGATTTTTCATATCTCAAATTTCTCTCGCGAGTCCTACTTGAGTCTGCTATTCTCGCGTAAACAAAAAAGTGGTCAGTCGGTAGCGAGAAAATAAACATAAGCCATCTGCGGTGTCATACCGCCCCTTAGCGTTCATTTTAAAGACGAAATACAGCATACGTAGCTCGGGCTACATAATTTGTGCTCTCCAGAAATGTACACAGGGGTACATTTTCACAATGAGCCTGTGTTGACGTTCACACATGATGCGCTGGTGTCTGTTTAAAAGCTAATAATGATATAAATAATGTTCAATTACTTACTCGGACCAAACATTTTACTTCTTCCTAAGACTTTAGCGTCATTAGGATCAAGAATATTGATTTGAACTTGTTCTTATTTGTTTATTTTTAATCTAAAAACCCCATCACCATTCACTGCCATTATATGAATCATCAAGAACCACGACTTGAGCTCAAAGTGAAGTTTGTTTACAAACTAATTTCGAGAGGATCACGTGCTTATGATTTACCACGGCTGGCTGCACATTATCTAATCCCATCTCCCAATCATATGATTCCCCTTCTACTATAAATAACCACAGTTCCAGTCCAAAGCTATCTTCGTATGGAAGAAAACCCTCCTTTCCTCCCCCTTCTCCTCCTTTTCTTAGATCGGGCGGCACGGCGGCTCAGTGGCTAGCGCTGTCGCCCCACAGCAAGAACACTGCCAGCCCTGGTCCTCGCTAGGCTGGTGGGTGTTTCTGTGTGGAGTTTGTATATTCTCCCCGTGTCCGCGTGTTTTTCCCTCGGGTCCTCCGGTTTCCTCCCACCATCCAAAGATATACATAATTCATAACAGATTAAACAATTAAGGCTCTGGTCTAACTCCCTTCCTCCTCGGGTGTTTCCCTTAGCTGCTGCAGCTGGGGAGTTTGAGAGCTACCAAAGCTCAAGCTCCCCTCTCGCTCTACGAACGGGAGGGAGCCCTGGGCTCGAGGATCCCTTGAATTCAGGGCTCTCTCCCGGGACAGCATGCCAAACAAGCTTATATCAAATCATCAGCTAAGCGAGAACTCTTGAAATCTTCTTTAATGTTGGATTGAAGGAACAAAAAGCACCTACTGTGCTTCTTGGATGAGTAAATTAACAGGACATTTTAATTTCGGGGGTGAACTATCCCTTTAAGTGTGAAACAAAAGAGTAGGCAAGCTTTGGGACACACTATTTATCATAGTTGTGGCTTTTACAGACCATTTAGTTGCTTCGGCTATATCCATTCCGTCATGTTTAAAGTTCCCTGTCAGTCGTGTCACAGGTGATATCCTCTACATTTATATTCATTTCATTTTCTAAAGTATTGGAGGTGAAGTAGCAAATTAATTAGCAAGGTTCGACTCTTTTGGGGATCCATTTGAAACGTTCTTCATTGTGCTCTGTGTTATTTCGTGTGTACGTCTGTGTGTACTTCTGTTTAGTAGTTCGTGACCATTTGTAATGAGCAGTGCCTCAACCATACAGTCATCCCTAATTAATGAACAAATAAAAAGAAAAGGATTGCAGTGTTTTACTGTTCTATATGTATATCACATGGCAGCAACTCAATGCATTTAGGCCTTTAAACAAAGTCAAGACAATCTGCAGTTTAAACCGAGCAACAGAATGGGGAAGAAAGGTGATTTAAGTGACTTTGAACGTGGCATGGTCGTTGGTGACAGACGGGCTGGTCTAAGTATTTCAGAAACTGCTGATCTACTGGGATTTTCACGCACAACCATATCTAGGTCTTACAAAGAATGGTCCGAAAAAGAGAGTTTTCAAAAAAATAGACTGGTTTCAGCAACAGTAAAGGCAACAGTAACTTAAATAACCCCTCGTTACAAACAAGGTATGCAGAAGAGCATCTCTGAGCGCGTCATCCATCATCCATCAGTGTAAAACAACAGCAGAATTTTCAGTATTCAGGATTTTTGTGCATGTGGGCCTAAATCTCTAAATTCACTGTTTAATTAGATTGATTACATGAGCTGGATTCACTGGTCAGATTTGCTGGTGTCACACTGAGGACATCTGCAAGGTGGTAATACTAAATGAAAAGCATGTTATTGTGTTTGAGTGTGAATAACGCATATATATATATATATATATATATATATATATATATATATATATATATATATATACAGTATATTAAATGTTAAAAATATGTTATAAAATAGTATTATCAGAACTTCATGTTAAATAGACACTTATTTTAATTGTCTATAATCCTGCAACCTTCTTTTTTTGTTATGATGCAAGTACCATATTCTTTCTGATTGGATCCTTTGCTACTGTAGATACTCTACCTTTAGAGCTTTGATCACAGCTCTGCACTGCATCAGGTCTGCAGATTGGTGCAGGAATGAGAAGCGACCCCATTACTTTGATTACAGCTCAGCTGCGATCACCCCACGCTGACCTAATCACGACTGCAAATGCGGTCGCCAATATCAAGGGACTTAAAGTCAGTACTGGCTAACTCCAGATAGAGACCGTTCTGTTCTCAGTTTTAAACTTTCATCCCCACGGAAAAGCTGCCAGTTCAGTCTGACCTCTGTTAAACCTTAAATGTAGAGGCTCAGGAGGGACTCTAATGTGCAATGCTAACTGCTCAACTCAACCGAGCAGCGATAAACATTAATGTGTGTGTATTATAGTTTTGTGCACACTTGTACTAGCATGTGAACAATTCAAGCTGCTAACTCACCTCTGACAACAACTAAAAAAGCTCAGGGTAATATCAGCCGTGAAATAAATAGCTCGTCTCTGGTTTGCTTTGAAACGGGGAGGAACTCGCTGAGGCCTGAATTCAGGTCATGTTTGAAATGCTAATCAGGAGAAGGAGGAGGGTTTCGCTGCACGCTAGCTAGCATAACTGACGAGACGCAATCACATCAGGGCTCCTTTTCTTCCTCATCACAGGAGTTATATTTAGCGGCTCATCTTAAAAATCTAGTATCTGTAGCATCTTTTGTAAGGCTTCTCCTTGTTTCATAACCAGGGTGTTTGACTACACCAGCAAATCTTTTTTTTTTGTAAATAGATCCCAAAGATAAGCTACATGAGCAACTTAAATATATATTAGAAGGACATTTAAAGGATAGTATGTGTTTTTGTCTACTTCATACTCAACAGATGGATCAAACTAATACTCATGGGGTCAATACTGTATTGGCATCTGTGTGCATACACTAAATGATTTTTGTAAAATTATACAGAATTTAATTCAACCCAGGCTCATTATTGATATTGTGCTGGATGGCTTTATATAATACCCTAATTAAATAACGAAACCAGGATCCTCTGTTGGCTATATTTCTTAGCTAGAGTTTTGTAATGTTGTTCAAGGAATAAGTTAGATTCATACCTTACCACACTTGTTCAGACTAATAAAATGAACTGAATCAACACAATAAGGTATATGTCGAACGTCACGTGACCAAACTGGATCCCTGGGTAGAACACTTCTGCTCATCGACATTTCATATGCGCCATCGGTTTGTTATTCAACATATACCCTATTCTTGATATTTTGCGGGGACAACTTAATTATTTCATGTTTAACCCACTTAAATTTGTAAAAACAATTAGGTTAACTTAATCAATTTGTGTTAAGACAACATGAAGGAGTTGTGTGGAACCCTGCATTTTTTACAGGGAGGTGTCTTGATGAGTTCTGCAAATGAAGTCAATGTCCACTCCAATGAAATTTTTTTATAAAATACACTTTTATTCATGAATTAAAATCCAGTGAAAAAGAAGAATAAAAACAATTACAATAACAAAACAAAATTCTTTACTTTATCCTCTGTTGAGAACAGGGGCAATTTTAGGATTTTCATTTTAGGGGGGGCTCAGCTCCTTATAAGGTTATATATATATATATAAAGCCAAATATTACATTTATAAGTAGTAGTAATTTAATAGTAATAGACTTAAAAATGTTCTATGTTTCTAATTAAATGACATACTATACTAATAATGTTTCTAATTAAATGACATACATATAAATATATATTTTTAAACTTACAGGCTAATTCACACATTTCACGATCTGAATGATAATAATAAATAAGTATTTTTTTGAAGTGACAACACGTTTCTATCTCTGTCAGTGACAGTTAAAACGAGTACATTCTCTAAGTGGTTCTGTCACTGTGTTTAATCTTTTCTGTGCAAGACTATGGTATAGTTAATGCCACATGAACTGAATGTTTTAAGCTATCAAAGTTTGATATACTTGAGGATATCTAAAGTTTGACACACTTGAGAATATCTGTTAATACATAGAAGAAATCCCTTTGAGTAAATACATGACAAAGTAATAATAGGTCTTTCATATACTTGAGAATATCTAATGTTTGATATACTTGAGGATATCCGTTAATACATAGAAGAAATACTAACTGAATCTCTGTTTAATGTCTATCGTCTTTTTTTTTTCATATTTATTTGGTGTTGTCACTTGTCACTTTATGTACAGTGGAAGCTTCTGTAGCCAAAACTAATTCTTTGTGTGTGAAGCACACCTGGCAATAAAACCCATATCAACACGAGGAGAACAAGGAAACTCCTCACAGAAACACCAACTGGCCCAGCCGGGAATCGAACCAGCAACTCAAACCTTGCTGTGAGATGACACTAAGCACTGAGCTATTGTGCTAATGTGTTAGCCAAATAAAAAAATAACAAAACAAACAAATCCTTAAGTCCAGCTCCTAAAATAGCCGACAAAATGAAGAATGAAAAACAAAGATCTTCAGGTCTTCACACTCGATCTAAACTAATTAAACCAAAAATGAGAAAACAGAGGTATACTAAAACTTAAGATCTAAGCTAACGAAAACAAGCTGAGCTAATACTGAGAAAACAAAAAGGAATAACAGAATCTCATAGCTCAGATTCGTATCACTCAACAAATGATTCTTACTCAGAATCAAGCATGAACTCAAGTTCAAGAATCCGGACTAATAAGGAAAATTAAATTGCCGGAAAGAGCGCGTTCACGTTTAGGTTGCGCTGACGTGAGACGTCAACTCCAGCCAAACAGAATATCCAGACGCATTCACATCCGCCCTGTTTATGAAAATAAAAGCCTTTGAATATTTTTCCAGATACGTTTAGCTGCTCGATGGTAGTCAGATAACGTTTCTGTGTTCCTTCTTAATGCCAACTGTGTAAATATTTATCGATAAAATGCTTATGATAAATCGCTGTTTGTTTACCTTCATGCTCTGCTGCAGTTTCTTGACGCGTGTTCACGTGAAGCAGTAGGTGAGCGCCAGCACACACACACATTATGCACATCTCGACATGCGAAAGTGTTCCTCCATATGTCTACATCAAAATTGTTCACAATACAAGGGCAAGGGGTATACACGCCTTCGAACGAAGATTTTTCAGGACCACACTTAAAACAGAGGGGTAAGGAAATTTCCCAGAATGCACAACGACAGGATAGCTGAACCCGGAAGTAAGGAGATCCACAAATTACTATTTTTTCGTCATTATTACGAATTTTTACGACAAACAAACATATGTTTTAATATATTCATAACCTCGCTCGTGTTTTACTGTCATGCTTAAAAAAAACGAAGAAAAAAAAAACGCTAAATTTCACGATCTATAATCCATAATCATAACTCATGTACAGCAGTCCCACAACATTCTGACACACGATGACACTCGAATACCCTGTCAGTAATGTCTAGTGGCTGGGAATGAGATTTTTACGGTGTCTGCTATAATGTTAATGTTGTTTTCGTGTGTTTACATAGATAAATATGGCCACTGTGTAAATACACAGTACAGTTACGATCTTATTGCCACATTAGATCGTTATGATAACATAATATATGCCTTCAGTGATTTCCTGAAGATAAACACCAAAAAATAACACAACTGGAGTAACTCCAACAGTCGTGATCGTCTGATCTCATATGAAGCAAGAGATCGCGATGACATATGATGACGGGTGCAGGTGTTGAAGTGCTGTCCCAATTCTTAGGGGTACGTTTTGAAGCCCTTCCCCCTAACCCTCGGTTGTAAGGGCCAAGGGGAAGGGGAAGGGCTAGGGGTACAAAAATAGAATCGGGATTGGGCCTTATCCATCAACAGGACTTGTAATGTAGTCAAAAGTGTAAACATTTAGCATAATGATGATGATATCATAATGATGACTGAAAAACTAATTGTACCAATAAACACAAATTTAGGATTAGAGTAAGAACAGCAGGGTGAGAAACTAAATATACACAATACACACATGGAACATAACAGTAGGATAGTAAATAACCCATGTTTCAAAGTATGTCAATACTAATATAGTTTCGAAAGACTTTTCAGGCCAGCAGTTATAGTGTGTGATTGATTTCCCATCTTTATTTCATTTCTCTTTTGATATCTGAACTGTTGCATCTAATATGAACATATGCTTCAACGCTTTAGTCTCTGAAATGCAGTTTCACATCAAATGATTTCGTCACAAGATGTTGGTTTGTGTCCCTGTAGGGTAAAGACAATGAACGAGACGAAAGAAACAAGGGAATAACAACATTAATGCAATAAGGGAACACCAATAATGGAGGTAAACACGTTATAGCTCAATAAAAAACAGATTTTATTAGATGCTATGCTGTTTTGTTCTCAAATGCGTTAGCTGTGTATTAACTGTAGCGCTCAGTGTGTGATTATAAGATGCGAAGTATGATGGCATTATGAGAAGTGAGTCGTACAAACGTCCTAGTGTTGATATTTCAGTTTGTACCAGTGGTCGAGTCTCATTTATCATCCTCCCTTGATGCAATAAACCCCCTGTCACCAACATCATAGAGGGTTGGATATTGCTCTAGCACTCAGTCCATCTGTTCGATGTGAATTTAGGAGGTCTAAAACATGAAGCTGAAGCTAGACTGGGGAAAAAAAAGAAAGAAACTGCGCCAGCAGAAGATAAATGTCGTCATGGAAACCTCTGGCAGCAAGCCCGTCTCGCTTCAATTACCGCGACCGCGCTCCCTTAGTTGAAACAGATTTAATTGATTGGTAAATTTTGCCCCAAAAAAGGAACACATTTAATCCTGACTAACCTTTGTGCCTGAAAACTGCACTTGTCCGATTACCTCCCAAAACATGAAGTGTTTAAAACATGAAGACCTTCAGTGTTAACAGCACCTTTGATATCGCCCTCTTTCAACAGATTGTAGATACTTTGATCAGTCTAGCTCTTTCATTTTTTTTTCCATCCATTTTTTTTATTCCCTCCATCTTTCTTCATCTGCCAGCAGCAGCTGCTGTGTTTGCACACAGACAACCCGAGTCGGTCTCGCAAACTCTCAACACCACCTGCTGTGTAGGTTTCACCGCAATTAAGAAATTCATATAAAAATATGATCAGCCGCTCTTTAATCTCGCTGATGCGACCAAAAGCAAGTCTTCAGTCACCAGGTTCGGTAATTAGTGCGGCCGACAATGGATGACTGCGGGAATGTCTAATGAAAGGCTAAGAATTACCGATATAACAACCCATCTGACTTAATGAGCGTTTGCTTGTAGTGGATAATTTGGTACAATACTTAACTCACTCAGGAGGGACGTGGTGGTGCCTGATGGGTTATGAAGAAGCCGATACATCATTTCAAACTAATGCGGTGTGGGGGTTACTGAGAGACCAATTGAAACGAGTGGACGGTTTTATGAATTGTGACACATAAACTCTGGGGCGAATTACCTACTCGGTTTCACTATATTAGTGCATGGTATTTAAGCTCAAAAAACTGTGTCTTATTTAATAACCACCTGCAATCCAGTTTGTGTGGGTGCTTTCGGCGCTGACGTTGCATTGGATTGCTATTATAGGTTAGTTTTTTCAGCACAAACTTGGTTTGTTTCATAATATAATTCAATAACTCATATAGTGCATAAAATTTAATAAATATTAACATATTGATTTGATCAAATTAACATCTGCACTGGACAAAATACTTAGCTGAGCCTTGTATGATTACTCTGAACAAGAAAAAATATTCATCCTAAAACATTAAAGAAATGTAATAGACAGTGGTGGAAAGAGTACTGAAAAATCATGGTAAAAGTACCATTACTTGCCCAAAAATGTAGTACAAGTAGAGTAAAAGTATCTTTAGTAAATATTACTCAAAGTATGAGTAAAAAGTAGACCTTTTAAAAGTACTCAAGAGTAGTGAGTATTACGCTGCGGGAATATTACATATTTGGGGATCTTCCTATTTTCGTTCGTTCCTTCCAACCTTCCTTCAATTATTTGTTTGTTCTCTCCTTCCTTCATTTATTCGTTTGTTCCCTCCTTCCTTCGTTCACTAGTTCGTTCATATTTTTGTTTCTTCCAACATTAGGTCCTTTTGTTCATTCATTCCTTTGTTCATTCGTTCCTTCCTTCCTTAGTTTCTTTAGTCCTTCCTTGAATTATTCCTTCATTCGTTTGGTCCTTCCATCTTTTCTCCCTTCATTTGTTTGCTCATTCTTTCTTTCATATTTTTTTCCTTCCTTCATTAGGTCCATTGTTCATTCATTCTTTCGTTTCTTCTTTCCTTCCTTAGTTTGTTCAGTCCTTCCTTGAATCTTTCATTTATTTGGTTCTTCGATCCTTCCTTCCATTCCTTGTTCGGTCCTTCCTTTTATTTGGCCATTCCTTCCATTCTTCATTTGTTCCGTTTAGTTAATGTTTAAGGCTGTTTGGTGATTTCAGTCCTCATACAGTCGACATCCATCATTTTCAGTGACATGCAGTCTATAAACAGTCTCTGGATCATTGCGTGTAGATTTTGGACATCTTCTTGGACATTTTTAATGTTTCCCAAAAGGTTTGCTGCATTTATAAAGCGCCCATGTCTTGAGGTTGCTCAGTATGATGTGATTTACTTTCTATGTGTGATTTAATTGGACAGGAATCACAGGACTGATCTTTCTACTTTAGACAATGACCACAGACAAGACAGAAATAAAGTAGTGACTGCAGGATGAAGGAAAGTAGTGGAGTAAAAGTACCGATACTGCACTAAACATGTACTCAAGGGAAAGTAAAAGTCCACATTTTTAAAACTACTCAGTAAATTACAATTCATGAGAAAAACTACTCAGTTACAGTAGTTTGAGTATTGGTAATTAGTTACTTTACACCACTGGTTATAGAAAGCAAACAATTAATTTTTGGATTGTATTTCTTGAAAAGTAATGCTTCAATGAATGATCTGCCAGATACAACCTTTTAATTCCAAGCGGAAAATGACTTTTCAGAATTAGAAGCTTCTATCAGCATGTACCGTGGTTTATTTACTCCAATTTGCAAATGTAAGAGAACTTTGATAATTTAAATGTAGAGTACATTTAGGGTCTCTGTCATGTTAATGTGTGTAAAAGAACTGTTACACAGCAAAAATTCCAGTGTTAAATATACAGTGTGATTTGTTTTGGTGATGTTCAGTGTTAAAACCTGAGTACAATTTAATCCACGAGTGTGAAAGAGCGTATATTTAAGAGTATTTTTCAGTGTTAAACTTTTAGCCCGATATGCAGTGTATTTCCCACTAGTGACGGGAGGTCCAGTTGTCTTACTTGAACCGGTTCTTTCGGACAAACAGTGATCAAACCAGTATATTTATGAGTCTTGATGATATAATAAATTAATTCTCATCAGAAGCAGTGGACTATCTGCACTCATTAGCTTATATGCACTTGCATAATCCATTTAGATTAATTTGTTATTCAATGAAGTGAGTAATGTACAAATGTAATATACTAACACTTTGAAGGGTAACACACACTCCAGTTTGATGTAAGAATAAACTCTTACTGTGTTAAAATGAACTCTGTGAGTAATATACAAATTTTACACTTTAGAAAGTGTTATTTTAACTCCAAAATGGAGGGAGTCTTATGTACACCCAAGGAGTGTTAAGTTAAACTCAAATTGATTTAAATGTACACTGATGTTTTTGCTGTGCACACACGTATTGTTTGCTATATGAAATGCACAATCTTTGAAGCTCAATATCTCAAAATCATTCAAAATGCAGAGAGAACCTTATAATTCCAAGGTGACGAATTGTCTTCTGAGTGCAGCAGACATGAATGACACTCCTCATAGAGCTTGAGAAGCATACAGTTCTTTATGATTTATATAATTTGGAAAATAAAGACTTGCAGGTTAAGGAATAGGAGCATAGGAGGAAGTTGCAGGCCTTGGTGCAGATTCATTCGTTCATTTTCTTTTCGGATTAGTCGCTTTATTAATCCGGGGTCACCACAGTGGAATGAACCACCAACTCCTCCTCCTCCTTTCCTAGATGGGTGGCACGGTGGCCCAGTGGTTAGCACTTTTGACTCACAGCAAGAACGACAATAGTTCTTACCAAGCCAGCTGACGTTTCTGTGTGAAGTTTACACGTTCTCCCTGTGCTCACGTGGGTTTCTCCCGGGTTCCCCGGTTTCCTCACACCGTCCAAAAACATGCAACTTAAGTTAATTGACTAATCCAAATTAGCACCATAGACATGCTCCTAGTCAGTAATCTGGGGAGTTCTCGAGATCTACCTGTGCTCAAACTCCCCTCTCGCCTTGCAAACGGGAGGGAGCCCCGGGCTCGAGGATGTTATGAGCTCAGGGCTCTCTCCCAGGACAGCATGCCAAACAAGCTTCATAATCAATCATCAGCTAAGTGTGAACTCTTGAAAAGCCTTTTGAACAATAATTCATACAACATGTCATTCGTGTATGTGCAATTTTGTAACATCATTTTAAACATTAAATCCATTAAAAGGTTTAAGAACAAACACACAAGTGGCCTTGACTGGCGAGGATTATGTGCTCCTTTGTGATCAAAGCGCCAGACAGAACTTTTCAAAACGAGGTCGCAATATTATACCGTCGACGCTGTTTATCCTTCTGTGCCCCAGGACTCACTTGATGATTCATGATAAATATATGGATGCAATAGGGGATGCATAATGAGAGGAAACACAAAAGGCAAAATCTATTTTCTCCTCGAAAAGTGCAGGGTGGTCTAATTTGCCTCGCTCAACTTCATCTGCATTGCAGCAAACCATCAGCACACTAGAGAAAGCTGTCACATGAAGAACAAATGAATAAAGCCAACTTCCTTTTCTTCGTAAGGGAGCTGCTTAAAAACCATGCATCTGTTAGCATCTAATGGGGTCAATGAAACTAACTAGCCATTTGGATGGTAAGTTATTTAGCAGAGTAACGCGTATTAAACAAAAGCTTTATGTCAAAAGAAAAAAAAAAGCAGTCATATAAGACAATGAGAATGTTCGTAAAAGCCTCATTATCCTCATTTGAATATGGCAGGAAATCATAAAAACAGATGCAGATGTTTAATTAGGTGATGGGACAGAAGCTGCCAGATGTTTGCTTTTGTTTCGCGGCAATGTTCGGCTGACATATTAGGCACATTATGCAAGCGATGGCACTGAAGTGGTAAAAATCCAGACGGTGTCATGTATTTGATGTTTCGTGAGAAATAAAGAGTAAATACAGCAGTCGCCAGCCTGGCTGGAGTGAGACTTTGATGGCTGAATCAATCACATGCCCCTTTACGGAGCAGTCTGTTTATTGTTCATCTAATTGTAATTAATTGAATCTTACCATTACCCTCATGCTTAATGGAGTATTTTTTGTTTTTTAATTGGGAAACTAAGGCCCCGTTTGCACTACTGCGTTTTAGTTTTAAAATGGCGTTTTAGCATGAAAACGATCCGCGTTTCACCCAAGCGTCTCTCAACAGATCTCCCTCCACACTACTCCACCAGAAACGTATATGACGTGACCATTCGTGCACTCTGGGCATGCGCGTTCAAATATAAACAGGAAGCATGTGTCTCACTCGGCATTTGGTTATTGTTAGTCAACAAACGCTGGTTGAACGATGAACGCGATGGTAAAGAAAGCAAGAGAGGTCTTTTTGTGGACAGACGACGAGGTCGAGTTGTTACTTAAAGTAACAAATGAATATAAAACATCCATGGCTATCGAAAATACAGTGTTTACAGTGAAGGCTGGTCTGCCGTCTGCCGGTGGCGTTATAGTCATGTGCGCTTGACGAATAAGGGAAGGATACGCAATGACCCAAAAGCTTCAATCACGTAGCCAATCTCAGCAGCCACACCTCCGTTTTCAAAGGTCTCCGTTTTCCCCCATCCACACTGAGACAATAATATCCAGCTGCAGGCCCGCAGAACCACACACGTTTCAGGCACACACAACCTAGCGCACACAATCTAGGCAAACCATATATGGTTATGACGGATGTTAATGTTATTAACGTCTTCTCGGACATCGTCATCAATATATTTATATATATATCGTTAATAAATATTGTACACAATAAACAATAGTGTTTACTGTTTCACAAATATTGTGATGGAGACGGGTGAATGGGGAGCATTGTTTCCGATCGCCATTCAATATAATAGACTGAACAGTTTTCCATCAGTCGTCATAGATGATCAGACATTATTTATCCGACAGTCAATATAGCAGATACTCGTTTGCTGGTCTTGCTGAACGATCTAAATTGACATGTTTAATTTATATAATGGATTCATTTTTAATGAAGGAAATAATAGCAAGTTAATATGTATAGGCAATAATACATTCTTATATGTAAAAATAAATCTTTTTACATGTAATAAATGTAAAACACTGTATTTTACTCAAGCGACTGAATAGTATTTATTTGCTTAATTTTCTAATAACGTTTTTATTAATGATTTCCCACATTAAATATTATAGTAGTTTATAGTAATATATTGTTCAATACAAACAAACTAACTGTTAATAATATGTGTGTGTGTGTGTGTATTACTAACAGTTGCTACAGTTTAGTAAAAGATAGTAGTTTAAATCAGTAATCAGTTTATAACTATATTAAATTAACTATTTAATTCATTTTAATGTGACACATTTTAACCAAGTACGACAATATCAAGATCCTGAATTAGTTTATTACACTTAATCCTACAATTAGACGGTCTTTTATGTTTTCTTTGTGTATGTGAATACGTGAATAAAGTCAGCACGGGCGGTCTCTAATGCCATATTTGCGAAATACAGTAGGTGGCGATAATGCTCCTAAGGAGTTAGTTAGTTACCATATATGGTTTGCCTAGATTGTGTGCGCTAGATTGTGTGTGAGCCTGAAACGTGTGTGGTTCTGCGGGCCTGCAGCTGGATATATCTCCACTGAGACGGAGCAGCAGCGTTTTAGAATGAAAACGGCCTCTCCAGCTTTTTCTAAAACACTCCGTTTTCGCGCCTCGAAAACTCCGGCGTAGTGTGGAAGGATGGCATAACCGTAGCAAAACTTAGCAAAAACGAAAACGCACTAGTGTAAACGGGGCCTAAATCTCACCAGTAACGAAAAGAGAGCCATTGAAGATTCTCAAAACATCAAAGTAAATGCCATTGTACTAATAGACAAAGATGATTATTTATGGTAGGGGCTTAGACAATTAAACAAGCAAGAACATTATAGCCCCCTGGAGGAGCCTATTGTCACGATCACCAGCGATCTCTACAGCCAGAGATCGCTGGTTCACACACACACATTCACATGAACAACAAATCAGCCTTGTTTAAAGGGCCACGAAACCCCCAGTCTCAGCGTGGTGTTTTCAAACCTCTAGTTTGGAAAAGCTCAGGAAAGTGTCCAGGTCTGTTAAGGTAGGAGTGTCGGGGAAGGGAAAAGAGGGAAGGTTTTGCATAAAAATGTGAGTTTCCTTTTGTGCACACGCTCATTTTAACACAGAGGCACAACAAACACAGACGCAGGGGAGAAAGACAGTGACTGTGTTTACATGGACATCAGAAATCGAATTATTTGGCAAATTATTAATTTGTCGACTTTAACGGCACTTTCTCTTTTTTTTCGGATTCGCGTGATGGGCAGGGCTTCTGTCTAAGGCTTGGTGACTGTAGATTTATTGCTAAATGGCTAACAGGGGTTTATAGAGAGAATAACTGTTTTATGTGCTTTATGAAGGCTGATAAACAGCGTCGATTCGTCTGGAGCTGTATCTGAGTCCACTAGATTATTTCAGAGGAACTCTGATAGAACTCCTCCAGAAACTGAACCTAGCTTCTGACTGAGCCGAGCCGAATTTGATGAACTGTTGTCGGCAGAAGGATTTTCCCTCGAGACACCAACAACAGGCGCTGCGTCATAATCACACCCCCACAAGAGCAAGCTCCTGATTGGTTAACGTGGTGCAAATGTCCGCTGAAGCCGCTGAAGACTTTCAAACTGAAGCAATTCGCACAAATTGCGCGTCAAACGTGTGCCGCCATTCGCACGTATCGTGCTACAGGATACCCATTCACGCCTTTGCATTGACTTAACATGTAAATTACTCGCGCTTGACGCGTCTTCCTCGTCTGCTGTTAACGCAGCATAACAGGTACAAACTTTGAAGCGATCATGAATATTAATGAAGCTGCACCGCATAAACAATAGAGCGCTCTGGTTGGTTTAAACCAAATCTATCTCATGAATTAATGCCGCACACTCAGAGATGTCAGGATGTACTCGCTGGTACAGATCTCCACTCTCCACACTGGAATACATGCAAGGATCTCATCAGCGTGACGCAGCTTCAAAAAATTTGTTTCAAACCGGAAAAACGAATTTGCTCGAAATAACGCAAAAACAACCAATTTTCACTTTTTTGTGTATTATATGTGTCCTAATAGTGTTTATAGCAGCGTGGGACACATATATGACTGTCAACCGCTCAAAAAATGTGTTCTGGTGTTTCATGACCCTTTAAGGACTACATTTCCAGTCATGCAGCACACACACACTCCTGTTCCATATCACGACTGATTGCGCGCACACACACCACCGGAGGACTGTCTGAGACTGATTACACACACTACATAAGCAGCACATACATGCTCAGTCATTGCTGAGTATTGTTTACCTGTGACATAAAGTGCGGTTCCTTTGTTCCTGGTTTTTCTGTGTTGTCGACCCTAGCCTTGCTATCTGCTATCTGTTATCCTTGCCTGCCGCCAGCCTTTTGACCCTCTTCCTGTTCTCCGACTATGATTCTGATTATCCTTATACATCTGTTTGCCCCCGATGACCTCTGCTGTACTGTTTTTATATATTAAATCTGCACTTGGATCCTCAACACCGTTGTCATTGTCACCCATCCGTTACACCTATGTACCCCAGAAAAGAGGTGGAAATGAAAGGAATTATAGACGAAATACGTGAGGAGGAGCTTATCAATAGAAATTTGAAAAAAAAAAAATACTTATCAGCATCAGGTACCCCCAGGCCCAGAAGATTTTATCTCCTCCTGAAAATCCACAAAGATCCAAAGAATTTCAGCGTAATTTTTAAAGTACAGCCGGACCGAGCAATAGTTTCAGATTGTGACTGATTCTCTTCACCATAGACAGCCTTTATCAAAGCATTGAAACACAGGTGGGAGTGTTCCAAGACCTCAAAACAACAAAAAATTAACCTTACTAAAAAGATTTTGGATCTAATTTGCACTTCTACCTTCAAACCAATAGGACAGCGATGGATATTTTCATGGCATTTTGGCAACACTGGTGGCATTTCCCTTTAAACCCTCTTTGTATTTTAGATTTCTCAATGACATCTGAGGTGTGTGGACTCACAGCAGAGTGGACTTTATAGCATCCACAATTCACCTACAGCTCCGAGATCGAATTTAAGATTGAATACCACCAGGTCAACTTCCTTGATGCAGTTACTTACAAGGAACCCAAATTTTAAAAAAAACAAGGGGTAACATTTTATTTCGATCGTCCGTTTGAATGTAGACTGTCTGCTTAATATCTGTTGATACAGACATTCAACAGACATTTCACTGACTACAAGAACCTTTGCAAGTACATGTCAACTTACACTAACCCTAACCCTAACCCCAACCTAACAGTCTACTTATAATCAAATGAGAATTAGTTGCAACGTAACATAAATTCAACAAACTGACCATCAAAATAAAGTGTGATATTAGATACCAAAATTTAGTTCAAACCAACAGATACACATTATTTGCGCCAAAAATCTATCTTCCACCTAAAACACACTTTTCGGGGAATCCTGAAATCACAGATCTTCAGATTCCATAGTATCTGCAAGAATCAGACTTTAAGGCAGCCGTCCACATCTGATTTAAGGCACTTAAAGAGAGAGTATACTCACGAAAGCATCTCAGAAAAGTTCTGAAAGCATTCAATCAATCCATTACATATAGAACTATCACAAATGTCCACAACAAAATAATTTTCCTGGTCACATTTTATACACAGCAGGGCAAACAACTCAATGGAGCAACAAAAGAAAATTAAATAAAGTTTCCTCTAGAATTATAGATCCATAGCAGAATTCAAAAGAAATATCTTTTTATATTGAATTATATTATTAGACACTTTAGTTAGTAGTACAATTGACACCCCCAACCCCCCATTCCAAAACAGAAGCCTAATAAATATATGCAAAAAGACATTGGATGCAAAATAAAATGGCACGAAATCAAAACAGAACTTGGAGGGGTCAGTTGAAATGTATGGCCATGCATAGCCAGGAAACCCATTAAACTATGAAGCTAAAGTGTACGCTAATAACCATAATGGTAACTTCGACAGACTTTATTAAAAAAATGCATATATCCATTAAATCCTTATCCTCAAAAATTTGTAATTGTCCACACAGCATAAAATCCACCTGTCTTATATTGTGTAGGTCCTCCTCGTGCTTCCAAGACAGCTCAAATGCATCACAGTGTCTCATGAACGTGCCCTGTGGTAGCTGGCACCAGGACATTAGCAGCTGTCCTGCGAGTTGTGAGGTGAGTCTTCCAATTTCCAGATTAGTTGGTCCAGCACTTCTCACATACGCTCAGTTGGATCGAGATCTGGGGAATCTAAAGGCCAAGGCTGCGATGTTAACTGTCATGTTCCTCAAACCGGTCCTGAACATCATGCTGAAAGAGGCTACTGCCGTCTGGTAAAACCATTGTTGCATTGAGAGTTTTCTAGATAAATAATAAAGTAGTGGTTCTCAACTGGTTTGGCCACGGGACCCACATTTTTACATCAAGCCGCGACCCAAATTTTTAGGAACTGTAATATAATTTTAGGAATTATAATTAATTTGTATTTATTTGTTAACATTCACAACTAGTGACAGAAAAATCATGAGAAAATCAGCAAGACTTACAAATAAACAATATTTTATTGCTGACATTTAACAAAATGTAT